>JAMPIV010013032.1:0-254997 GCA_024509875.1 Oreohelix idahoensis | reverse complement strand
TGTTACTGTCACAGTGTGATGAACACAGCTGTGGACTGGCAGTGCTCCGCTGGGGGCGGGTACATAATGTCAGTCGGGTATGAGACGTGTTCTCATACACATAACTTAACAACAGAGACTGCGAGGTCAGCAGGTCAGAGGTGAACGCAAGGGGCGTTCTGATTGGGGCAGTCAAGAAGAGAGCGGGGAGATTTGTGGTCATGATGGCGGACGTGAACTGTCGAGTGCAAGTCGATATTTATTTGTGACAACATAATGCACTTTGTTATCTGGGATTTTCATTAATGTGTTACACTTCACGGACTATGTATATTGTTGTATCTTTGTGGTGACAAGTATTTAAATACATAAGTCAGAGTTGGGAATACTGATAGTGTTGGTTATTCCTTGAATGTGTTTGACTCCACCCCTCTCTCTCTCTCGTGTGTAGTATTTCGAGGACTAAGGCATAGGTGTATTTAATACAAAATACTCTGTGTCAGCTGGGGAGCTCGTATTTCGGTCCTCAAGTTTGATTATCTTTTCATATGCTGATGAAAAATAGGAAGTGAAAATTTGCCACTGGTATGAATTTCAGTGCAGCGCCAGGTCAGAAATCTATTTTGGATCACGTACATCGCAGACCTGTTGTCATTCACGCAGTTGTCAGGTACTTTTTTTGAATAGTGTGTCACGGGTCACGGATTAGCGATACACAGTGAAGGGTGGTATTTTTTGCCACGAGTGATTTTCAGTTCACGAACGGTGTTGCAAGTTTAAAATTTTGGAGGTGTGATAGAGGAGTATAAAGAATTATGTCTTTCATTAAGGATGTAGCGAGAGCGAAAATACAAGGCAGTATTTTTTATTAACAGTACGCTGCCACTTTACATGTGCTATAGCGTATAAGGACATTTGTGGCTCTTTGCAAGTTGAAGCGTCTGACTGGTCAAGAGTAGAGGCCGCTGCAGCGCCGTTTGAAAGCCAACAGTGGGACAGTGTTGCCACTACACAGTGTTTACTGGCTCAGGAGACGACGTACCTGTAGAAATCAAGTGGTTGAGTCTTCTTGTGGAACGGTGTGCATGCCGAACACGGGAACTGGTGCATTACAGTATCAATATTTTACACAGGGTCGTTACGGAGGTTGCCAGAAGCTGAACAGTACCAGATTTACGTTACGATCGTTGCCGTATACAAAACATTGCAGTCCATCATCAAATTCTGTATTGAACTTTTTCTCACGTAGAAGACTGCACTACACCTTTGCAAACGGTGTTAACTTTCATGAACTCGTGAGATGTTATTGGAGTGGAGCCGACAAAACCTCGCTTTGTGCTGACGACGGGCTAGCATACTTTTGTGGTAGAACTTTGATGCGAGGGGACTGACTTTTTGCGTGACATCCCTGTGGTATTTCAGTGAAGACAAGGCACTATCTGGAGACAACCGTGGACTTTGTGCCTTACATGTTAGTGCTAGGACCACTCAGGGGTCATCCTAATGGACAATATTTGTAACTTTATGTAACTTTGTAACGTGTTGTTCGTTGTGGACCATTGGATCATTAGTGACTAGTGTGCTGTGGATATCAACGTCATCATCAGGAACCCAGACCTTCGGAGATCATCAATTTAATTGATTTATAGTTAATTTTCCTAATGTAGTATTATTGTTATTATATATTATTTGACACTTATTTTTCTTCTAGTACCTTTCTACTTTATAATACTATATAATTAGTAATCATTCTCCGGTGACCGCTTTTACATTTGGGTGGTGAATACGTCATCCAGCTGGTGTGGTGTTGCAACATACTACCTTTGGTCACTTCATTGTCTATTGTAGGTTTTTGTTGTGTCTTCGTAGAAGTATAATTTTGGTGTTATTTGGTTGTTGTGTGGGTTTAGGATTTTCTCTTTTGCATTGCGGTAAGAGATTGTGCTAAACTGTTCTTTAGGACTGTTGCTGGGTGAATTGTGTGCTGGAGCACGGGCACATAGAGTTGACCCTATTGGCTGCCCTGCATAATTCACGTTGCACATTTTAGTGTATTAGTGGTGCAGGTCTTGTTTGTTTGCACGGTGTCATATTTGTAATAGTGTCTCTTCGTCATGTTTAATTGGAGTATTCTCTTGTATTTTTCTTACTATCATGTACATACGTTAATTTCCCAAACTCTTGTTTTCATTTGTTAACAGCTACGGTTTGTAATTAGACATCTGCTGCTGTCTGAGTGTATTTTTTTTTCTTTTTCTTATTCCACCGTACTGTTGTGTTCGTTCGTATAGTAAGGGCATCTTAATCACCTTCATTAGGGTCAACATTGTTTGTATTTTTGTTTGTTTTGTCTTAGTGAAGTGTATCTCAATTTCAATTCCAATACCCATAGCAAAAGAGTAGGTTGGGTACTTTTGCTTGTGTAAACGTAGTTCTTTGTTTGGTTGAGAATCACATGTATGTTTATGCCATTAATTATATTGCAGTGAGGTTTGGTTACACTGTTTAAATATTAAGGGTGTCATGGGTACAGCAAGTTGTGCTGTTGAGTAACTTCACATAATAATACGGAATACACCCATTTGTTTGGTACAGTCAGTATTTCTGACTGAGTATTGCATATAATTTTGATTCATTTTCTAGTACAATATCTGATAATTTTCCAGTGAAGAATACTGAACGTTTTTTTTTTTGTACACTGAGTACTGCGTTAAGAAATTTTGATATTATTACATTACATAACGATGGCTAGCCTCTTAGAATTTGTTGATGCTGGTAAAGCGCTAGCATTAACAGGCCCTGCTCTACAGGAATGGGCAGAAAAAAAATGGAAAGAAAATCAGGATAGAATGGAACGGTGTGAGGAGAGAGAATTCCAGAAATTGAAGATAGAAGCAGAGAAAGAGATGAAGAAGATAGAAGCAGAGAAAGAGATGAAGAAGATAGAAGCAGAGAAAGAGTTGAAGAAAATTGAAGCTGACAGAGAAATAAATCTGAAGAAGCTAGATAATGAATCCAGGAAGCAGGATTCAGGTGGGAAAGAATTCTCACGTCCCTATAGACTACGGTTACCCAATTTTAATCACGATTTGGACAGCATGGACGTGTACCTGGAACGTTTTGAATCAGAAGTTTTGGCTTGGAAGATAAAGAAGGAAGAATGGCCTGTTCTGCTGGGAAACTTGCTTTCAGGATCTGCGTTAGAAACTGTGTATAGCATCCCTATAGCCGACAGAGCAAATTATGACATAGTCAAGGAGAGGTTGTTAAGGAAATTTCGTCTAACGGCGGAAGGGTATCGGGCTCGTTTCCGAGACGTGAGACCAAGCGTCAATCAAGATTTTGAGGATTTCATTGCAAAAATTACTCAGCTGCTAAATCGATGGATTGAGATGGAAGGTATTACTAGAGACTTCGATGGGCTTTTCGACCTTATGTTACGGGACAAAGTATTATCATCGTGTTCATCTGAGCTTATAGCGTTTTTCCAGGAACGTAAGCCAAAAAACATCGGTATGATGTCAGAATTAGGACACCAATATGTCACTGCGCATCCAGGAAAGGTCATACACAGGGAAAGTATCACTGAGACTTTTTCAGCGAGTATAGGAAAGATTACTAGAAAACCTTACAATCAACATAGATCAAAGAGTGCCGATAGATTTGGCCCCAGAAGATTTAATTATGATAGACCCTACTTTCGGGGAGACAGATCTCCTGCACGGTATGACAATTATCGGGACCTTAGATCACCGAGGAAGAAATGTAACTATCAGTCTGATAGAAATCAATACAGATATACTGGAGACAGACATGATAGGTACCCGCGAAATCAGATCCAGATGGAGGCGCCAAACGAGCAGGAACAAAGACGATTTCGCAAAAGCTCACCTTACCAAAGAAACAAATCCTTTGAGAAAAAGGAGTCAGACCGAGTAGACAAACATTCTCCAAACAACAGTCCAAAAAAGGATAGCAATACTCAGCTACACTGTAGTCTCTGTAAGGGAATAGGACATTTGGCAAAGGTCTGTGCTAATAATTCAGAACGAGCTAATTCGGCTTGCATATTAGAAACCTTTAACAATGAGAATTGCGAAGGGTGTAGGCCATTATTTGAACCAGACGGTAAGCCTATGCTTATCTGTGGTCACACTCTGCCTTGTCTCTCTTCTCTTCAAGAAAATGGTCATTTGGAATTGCATCCAGGATTTGTGCAAAAACAGGAGGTGTCTGTGTTGAGAGACACGGGATGCACAACAATAGGTGTGCGTAGATCCTGCATTGACGACTCATGCTTGATAGGTAAGACAGCAAGATGCGTCACTTTCGGAGGTAACATTGAATATTACCCTCTTGCCATTATTGAGGTGGACACTCCCTTCATATCTGGTAGAGTACAGGCCTGTGTACTCGAAGCACCGATAGCGGATTTGATTGTGGGTAATGTGCAAGGTGTGCAGGAATGTACGCAGATGGACATCAAGAAATGGAGGGACAATCGTGTGCTTATGGCCAATGCGGTGATTACGAGGGCGCAGTCAAAGGCAGATGACGCATTAGAAGCGACGCATCATGAAGCTAAGACATCGGAATTGGTCAAAGGGAGTCAGGATACACAGGTGTCGGACTTTATCCAGCACCAACGGTCGGACGGATCATTGCGTAAATTTTACAATTTTGCCGAGAAAGGGGATGTAAAGTGCACGAAGTTGGCCAGACATTGGTTCGAGCTCAAGAATAATATTCTCACTAGATGTTTCGTTAAGGGAGTACAAACTCAGCGCCAAGTGGTGGTACCATGTAGTTTTAGAGCAAAAGTGTTAGAGGTTGCACATGACTCCCCTTTCGCGGGACATATGGGTATGGCTCGAACGCGCCAGAGGGTGCTGTCACAATTTTACTGGCCATTGTTTAGCAAGGACATTAAACTATATTGTAGGTCCTGTAAGATATGCCAACAGATGAGGCATAAAGGCAGAACTCCCAAAGCTCCAGTGCAGGTTACGGACTTGTCAGTCCGACCGTTCCAGAAAGTAGCGATTGATATTGTAGGCCCCCTCTCGGTCACTTCAGACAAGGGATATCGTTTTATTTTAACGATGGTAGATTTATGCACCAGGTGGCCGGAGGCGGTGCCGATGAAGAATATTACTTCACAAGCAGTCGCAGAGGCTTTGCAGATGCTGTTTTGCAGGTTTGGTTTTCCGGAAGAAATATTATCGGATAGGGGCCGTCAGTTCATTTCTAAGGAGATGTCAGAAATCACTGGGCTGTTGGGTATTGCCCAAACATTCACGAGTCCATATCACCCTCAGTCAAACGGAGTTTGCGAGCGTTTTAACGGTGCATTAAAACACATGCTGGCAAAAGTGACCGCAGAATCTCCGCAAGAATGGGATAGGTTACTCCCAGCGGTCCTTTTTGCCTATAGGGAGGCTCCCCAAGAGAGTACAGGATTTTCTCCTTTCGAATTACTGTATGGGGCAAACCCGAGGGGGCCGATGCACATACTGAAGGATTTATTAACTGGAAAATGTGCAAATAGCACCTCAGTTACGAGCTATGAGTATGTAGTCAGCCTCAGAGAACGTATTGTAAAATCTTGTTTGGTGGCACGTGATTGCTTGGCGGGATCGTTAGCACGGTATCGGAAATACGCAAATCGGAACACCAAATTAGTATCTCTGATTCCAGGTGAGGAAGTTTGGCTTCTTTTACCAGCTAAAGAGGATCGCTTGAGTATTACGTGGCAAGGACCATTCAAGGTGGTTAAAAAATTGACAGATGTCGATTACCTAATTTTGGTCCGAAATAAGGAGAAGGTATTTCATGTCAACATGCTGAGACCATATATAGAACGACCTGAGGCATTGAAAGCAGTCACAAGGGCAGCACAGACTGAAGCAACAGTGGCATGTACGGCAGTCATTGATGACACGGGAGACGAAAAAGGTGAAGGGAATATCCAGTTATCCCTCGTACCCCTGGTTCCTTCAGAGTCATGGAATATGGTGCGGATCAGTGATGACCTAACAGTAGAACAAAAGTCGGAAGTACAAAAGATATTAGCGGAGTTTAAGGATGTCCTCACAGATCTGCCAGGACGAACAGACCTAATTTGTCATGATATCACTCTGACATGCGATCAGCCTATTAGGGTAAAACCGTATCCATTGCCCATGCATTTCAAATCGGCTGTCGAGAGAGAAATTGATGACATGCAACGACTGGGTATCATTTCTCCATCTGATTCACCATATTCTTTTCCAATGGTTGTGGTTCGCAAGAAGAACGGATCTCTTCGTATATGTATTGACTTTCGGAGATTGAACAGCATCACCGTCGTTGACGCTGAACCAATACCTAATCAGGAAGATCTGTTAACACAACTTACCCACGCTACATATTTCAGCAAACTCGATCTGTCTAGAGGCTATTGGCAGGTACCCCTCGTGGAGGCTGCGAAACCTCTAACAGCGTTTAGCACCCCCAAAGGATTATTTCAGTTCAATGTCATGTGCTTTGGCTTAGTGAACGCGCCAGCCACATTTGTGAGGATGATGAGAAGGTTGTTAGGACATCGATCTGATATTATTACTTATATCGACGATATATGTTTGTTTCATGAGTCATGGGAGGATCACATGATTGGGTTGTCTTCCCTATTACAGTGTCTAAGAGAGCATAATTTAACGGCACGGCCGAGTAAAGTTTGCATAGGTTTTAAAGAGTTAAATTTCTTAGGACATACTGTAGGTCATAATCACCTGAAACCTGAAGATGAGACAGTTACAAAAATTTTACAGTTGCAGACACCCAAAACAAAAAAGCAAGTGAAAAGTCTAATTGGACTTGTGAATTTTTATCACAAGTTCATCCCTCAGTTCTCTTCCATTGCAGCTACACTTACCTCGCTAACGAGTAATGGGATGCCAAATAGGGTCGTGTGGACACAAGATTGCGAGATAGCCTTATCCAAAATCAAGAGGGTGTTCTCTAGGAAACCCATCTTACTGTTGCCAGATTTACGCAAACCCTTTGTTTTGCGGACAGACGCATCTTCTGTAGGAATTGGTGCTTGTTTAATGCAAGACCACCAGAGTACCTTACATCCAGTGATGTATGTGAGTCGTAAGCTGTTGCCGGCTGAGACCAGGTACTCTACGATTGAAAGGGAGTGCTTGGCAATTGTGTGGGCAGTTTCAAAGTTGTCCCGATATTTGATAGGTTCACATTTTGTATTACAGACAGACCATCGACCACTCTCATTTTTACAGTCGTCAAAATCGACAAGCTCAAAATTAACTCGTTGGGCTCTCTTACTACAACAGTACAAGTTTACTGTTTTACCTCTAGAGGGTAAGCTTAACGTGGTAGCTGACACTCTGTCTCGTTTGTAGAATGCTTGTTTATTTCTTAGTTTTCCCCCACATGATGTTTAATTGAGTATGCAAGATGTGTGAAGACAAAAAGGAAATGAATGTATACTTGGCTCAAAAGCCGGATGTTTGGTGTTTGGGGGGCGCCCAGCCGCCCCCCAGAGAGAAAAAAAAAAAAAAACTTCGTTTTTTTCCCCAGGGGGGGGGGGAGAGTAGATGTCACAGTGTGATGAACACAGCTGTGGACTGGCAGTGCTCCGCTGGGGGCGGGTACATAATGTCAGTCGGGTATGAGACGTGTTCTCATACACATAACTTAACAACAGAGACTGCGAGGTCAGCAGGTCAGAGGTGAACGCAAGGGGCGTTCTGATTGGGGCAGTCAAGAAGAGAGCGGGGAGATTTGTGGTCATGATGGCGGACGTGAACTGTCGAGTGCAAGTCGATATTTATTTGTGACAACATAATGCACTTTGTTATCTGGGATTTTCATTAATGTGTTACACTTCACGGACTATGTATATTGTTGCATCTTTGTGGTGACAAGTATTTAAATACATAAGTCAGAGTTGGGAATACTGATAGTGTTGGTTATTCCTTGAATGTGTTTGACTCCATCCCTCTCTCTCTCTCGTGTGTAGTATTTCGAGGACTAAGGCATAGGTGTATTTAATACAAAATACTCTGTGTCAGTTACAATTTGCAGACGAAGTAGAAAACAAGGGGGATTTCGAGTACAGTCATTGTGACAGCACTGTTCTTTACCATTCTTCTTTCCTTTTATTAAATTTATTTGTTAGGCTTTACATTTACGTTTTAATTTATATATGTGGATTAGAATTTCTCACGACAAATCCTCCCCACTTAAAACAGACGTTATATGTCAGTCTATAATTCTATATACACATAGAGAAATTTATTATTATTCCTGGGGTTTAGGGTGATTCTCATCACACGGATGGCGGCTTAAAAAATCCGCTCCCAGATTTGTTTTTCCACTTATATACTCTATGCTAAACTCAAATGGCTGCACCAATAAAGACCAACGGAGTAATCTCGAGTTCTCATGCCTAGCCTGTGCTAGAAACGATAAAGGTTTGTGATCCGTTTGCAACTTAAATGCCTTCCCATACAGATAAATATTGAATTTCTTTATTGCCCATATTACTGCAAGACCTTCTTTTTCGCTAGTTGAGTAGTTGATTTCAGCTTTATTCAACTTTCTGCTAGCATATGCCACTGGGCTTAATTCCCCATCCAATGCATCTGATTTCTGTAGTAGAGTTGCACCTAACCCAATATTACTTGCATCCGTCCTTACTATGAATTCTTGACTTAAGTCAGGTAATTTCAAAATAGGTTTACTTGTGAGCTTTTCCTTCAATTCTTGGTAAGTCATTTCACATTGTGGTGTCCATGTAATTCGATCTGGATTTCCTTTACGTGTCAAATCAGTTAACGGTGCACATATGGAATTAAAGTTTTTGATATACTTTTGGTAGAAACCACATAATGAGACAAAGGATCTCACGTCTTTCTTGGTTTGTGGTCTCTGGGCTTTCTTTAGTTTCTCTAAATTCTTTGGGTCAGGGGTCATGTTTCCCTGATAAACTGTGTGTCCCAAGAATTCCAATTCTTTACATCCAACGCAACATTTGGTTGGTCGGGCTGTTAAATTCGCTTCCCTAAGTCGATTAAACAGCATGTTCAGAGAGTCAATGTGTTCCTCAAATGTTTCTGTTGCTATAAGGATATCATCCATGAAATTTGTGATACATGGATTATTCAGAGGGTCCAATAATTTTCTCATCATTCTAGAGAAGACACTAGGCGCATTCTTCAATCCAAATGGCAATCTATTAAACTCATAGTGTCCTTCTGAGGTACTAAAAGCTAGGTATGGTCTAACCTCAGGCTTTACTGGAATCTGATAGTATCCTTTACTCAGATCCACTTTTGAGAAATATTTAGCTTTATTTAGTCTGGCAAACAGCTGATTTGTATCCGGCAATGGATCCACCTGTCCTTCTGTAATAGCATTCAGTCTCCTGTAATCTATACAGAGTCTATGTTCTCCAGAGGGCTTCCTTAAGAGTACAACACCGGAACTATACGAAGATTCACTGTGTGAAATAATTCCTTCCTTCAACAAATAGTCTATCTCTTCCTTCAAAGCTTTCTCCTTAGCAAAAGGAATCGAATATGGTTTCATACAGACAGGTGTGGGGTCTATCAGTTTCATATCATATTCCAATAGGTTTGTATGCCCTGGTCGGTCTGTTAACACCTCTGCATGATTATTTAGAACCTGTTGCACTCTCTCTTTCTGAGTTTTCGTTAAATGTGTACTGATTTTCACCTGTGCTGCTGTCTCACAGGGGTGTAATGGATATTCAAATGATGAAAGTGGTTCCTTTTTCATCTCCATGGCGATGGACAAGGTCAACAAGTGTGTCTCTTCCTGATGTTCTCTTTCCAAATATTTCTTCAGGAGATTCACATGATAGATTTTTTCTTTCCCCTTCTTATCTATCTTATAATTTGTTCTAGACACCTTCTCTAGAACTGTATATGGACCTTGCCATCCAATTTGTAACTTATTCTGACTCCCGGGCAGAAGAAGCAGTACCTTCTCTCCCACAGCCAAATCTCTGTCTTTCGCCTTCCTGTTATAATAGGCAGCATGTTTCTTCCTGGCTTGTTTCAAATTTTCATTGGCAAGTTTCCAGCCAGTTCTTAAACGAGTGGTCAGCTCATTCACATATTGGTATGAAGATGTAATGTTTTCCTCTGCCTTTTCATCAGTCCACGTTCTTAACAAAGCTACATATGGACCTTTAATTTTGTGGACCTATTTGTCCATGCACCGGTATGGTCTCTTCCACTCGAAGCTTTATAGTGATGATTTTTCTTCCCAGAATTATCATTCACAAAACGACCGCTACCAATTTTTTCTTGGGGCTTTCTCCCCACTTAAAATTCTTGATGAGAGATTTCCTCTCTACATCCTCTTCCTCCAGTTTGTTTAAGTCCGATTGAGGGATTTTCGGCTTATCCTGGGGTAAGACATCTTTTTGCACTCTCCTCATAGTGGCCATTGTAAAACAGTTAAGTGAAGCTTGTCCGTGAAAAGGGGCTTCCCATTCCATTTGGTCCACTTTATCAAATTTATTTTTCTTTTTATTGTCAGGCCTAATTTTGCCCCGTGGCGTGTCCAGGTCCTGATCAATGTTCCCACTTGTGGGTGTTCCCTCATGTGCTATGCTACACCTTTCTACAAAATTCTCAATGTCCCATCTTGCCTTGGGCCAATAATAATTGTGAGCCACCTTTTGGATGATGGTACCTATTTTCTCATGGTCCCCATCTGGTTTCACATGTAGGCTCCTTATTAATTCTGCCCTATATCTTTTAGGAAGTACCAGCTGTCCCTGACCTTTGGATCTAGCTCCAGTCTTCCTATACATCAACTTGTTTTTCATGTAAAAATCTCCCTTGCCTGGAGTTGTATGACAAGTTGACAATTTCCTGAAACAAGGCTTGAGGGTTTTATCCCCAGCCTGTGCCTTCCTCATCTCTTCTGGAGTGGTATCTAACATAATATCCTCCTCCTGTCTTGAGGTCGACCTGACCTGAAGGGTGGCCATATACACAGGTTTCCTTCTGCAACGGTCAGTGTCATGATTGTCCATCTGACAATTTTTACACCACCTTTTTCCTTGGTTGAAAGATTTTCTTTCATCATATTTCCTTTCATCGAATTGTGGGGTTTTATTTTTATTGTCATACCGTGGCCTATCAAATTGGTGCTTACCTTTGTTTTGATCTCTAGGATCAAATTTATTAAAGTTCTGTGGTGCCCTAAAGTTATCCACCTGTTTCTTTTTATTACCTGTTACCTCTGCTTGAGCTGCTTGATACCTTTCAGCAACATTTAGCAACTCACCCAGCCTCTCTGCACCTTGTTCCATGAGAAACTTTCTCAGGTCTGGAGCCATGGACTCTCTTAATTGCTCTATAAGGACCATTTCCTTAAGATCTTGGGTTTTCCCCAGAGAAGTCCATTTCTCCAAGTATGTCTCTATTCGTGCAGAGAACTGGTGATAGGTTTCACCTGACAGTAGTTTAGCATTCCTAAATTTTTTCCTATAAAATTCTGCATTCTTTTCATATCTTAACAAAAGAGCCTGCTTTAGCATGTCATAATTTTCCTGATCACCTCTGCTCATTTTTGCAAAAACTTCATAAGCTGCCCCACGAACTCCTTGAGATAACTTTAAGCTCCACCTTTCTCTCTCTAACCCATACGTGGTAGCTAATAGTTCATACCTATTTAGGTAGCTCTCTATATCATCGTCTTTCTCAACAAAATGATCTAAATGAAAATTCATAGCTGAGGTTGAGGCTCCTTGGCTAGCAGTGGCATCAGAGGTAAAGGGACTGGCACCATTTTCAGGAGCATGGCCTTGAAACTCAAACTCCCTTAGTCGTAACTCATGTTCCCTTTGTAATCTCTTCTCCTCCTTTTCTGCTTCCCTCTCTGCAGTCAATCTTCTTTCCTCGGCTTCCCTTTCTGCAGCCAATTTCTTCTCTTCTCTTTCTGCAGCCTGTCTTCTTTCCTCGGCTTCCAATGCTTTAGCCTCTTTGTCAGCCTCAATCTGCAACCTCTTAGCCTCAGCTTCAATCTGCAACCTCTTAATTTCCTTTTCAGCCTCTAACTTTCTTTCGGCCTCTTTTTCTAATCTTCTTTCTTCCCGTTCAATATATTTGTCACATTCAGCAGTGACATAAGCAATCATAATTTGCCCATCCATTCCTAACTCTTTCGCAGTCTGTACAGCAGCAGATCGAAATTTTGCCAAGTCGGCCATTGTCTAACATACAAATGTAACAATTCAATCTATCAATATTTATCTAAGGACACTACAGGCACTGAGAGCTCAACCTTATTTATTTTCACCCAAGGATACTTTTTAATTCTTATTATTCCCTGAAGTGAATTACCCCCAATATTTTTAATAGGGAAAGATTCAAAATCCCGAGAGCGAGACCCCAATATATGTGGTAAAGTGGGATGTTATAAATATTTATAGGGGACTTAGTGTACTGACTGAGATCAGCTGTGAAGGTATCTGTATCTAATAGGTGTAGTGTTTTACAGATAACCTTACTTGCTGCCACATATTTATACCTCAGTCAGAATTATTCTGGAATATTGTGATGACTACGTTATATGTCTAGGGTATGTATATGATGAAGTGTAAGTCACAACAACAACAGACAGATAAACAATTTAATTTATTCCACCACACTTGACAACACTGTGACACTCACACACATGAAACATTCTATAAGAATATCTTAAATGAGTCACTGGTAAATTTTCAAATATCAATATGTATTAAGTACTTTCATTAATATATATGTGTCCTGATTCAAATACAAAGTGAACCAGGAATCACAATCAATTTAATTACAAGTTATATGTACAGAATTTATCAATATGAATCTTGTAGTGACATATTTTATTAAAAGTATCCTATGTGTGTCAGTTGTGTAGTAGTAATATGAGGTAATACTGGTTTTGTTTTTTCAAGCTATGTTATTATTTGTCATCATGACTTCAAGTGTTTGTTTCTGTTGGAACTAGTATTGGAGATGTTCTCAGTTCCTTTCATTAAAACAATTAATTTCCCCTCTTATTTTAATACAATGTCAGTTTAAAATGGGGGTACATAATGTTGAGCTCCGCTGGCCACATAGGCTTAACTTTCGTGATGGCGGCAGGAAAAGACTCCTCTGCTCGATTGCTCCCCTGTGTTCTGGAGACACCTCACTGTTTGCTATATGGACCAAGGAGTATGCTGTCCGCCTCTGGATTCAGCAAAGCTCTGACCAGGTACTGCTCAATAGCTTTAGGACCACAGTCCCTGAAACAAGAAGGTTGTACCTCCTACTTCAGAACTAATTTATACTCTATTTCTACACTGAGCACAATACATAACAAACACTGAGTTCAGAGCGGTAGGCCAACTGCTATCTTCATCTGAAACAATTTTCACCAGTATATTCCTCCCTAATGGTTACTACGCCTCTGCAATTCCAGCATTATTTCTTTCTAGTCAATAATATAGGTGGCAGTGTACTGTTTGGCAATTCCATGCAGTTTCACTACCTCCGACACCTTCTGTTCAGGCTGGAGCATTATATAGGCTTTACCTCAAGTTCGCTACTGAACCACACATATATACAGACATAAATTATCAATTTATATTCAATTCTCATTAAAAGATATCAAATATTTCAAGCTTACCACAATTCATGGAAATAACACAGAATTACGTTGACTGGCACTGATTATATAGCACAATTTCGATCTGCCGATGTCCCAGGCTTTTATTTTAGAAAAATAGGCACTGGTGCTCAACGCACTGATTCTGTAGTAAGTTTATTTGCAAATGTGGTGCTGACCTGACGCCTCTAATTGACTATATTGGCAAGTCTAACCAATCATGCCATGTTTACCCAATCGTTTGAAAAAAAAGTACTCCTACTCCCGTTTCCCCTGACAACGAAAGATAGTATTTATAGCCCGACTAATCGTGTTTAGCCTTACATTTCTTGCGCTCCAATCAAATCGGATTTTACATGGAGACCCATTTCCCGTACAATGGTGGGGTGAAAATCTGCCACTGAGCGATTCTGATTCTAGTGTTGTCTGACATCCCTCACTATTTCTTGTGGCTATAATTTGGTAATTCCTAGACTATTTGCGTAACGTTTAACATATTATTTGTCAGCAAGTCCTAAGGAACCCAAATATACAAATTTAAAGGAGCTAAGTGGCTGCGTTCAAAATATGCACTTTCTTCTACCTCCTGTTTACTTCGAATACGAGGTGGTGTCTGGGTACTGTAATGTTTTCAAACGTAAACCAGTATAATGTCATGTTTTCTAATAAGCGTTTTTCAGGATTTTAAAACCTAACTCTCGTTTGTGTAGTGTTTTTTATCACTGTCGATTTGAAAAAAAGCTAGTGCTTGTGGCCTTACACGCGTGATGGCAGCAATTGTGTATCGCGCGACGCGTTGTAAAGTTTGATTGCACACACTGTTACTGTAAAATGTCAGTCTGTAAAGAAGTATCAGTTGTATACTGTAAACCTTCTGTAAAGTGTGGTGTGTTCTCTTTCTTCTGTAAAGCTCCACTATCAATCACTGTAGCATGTTGTTTGTGGTGCCACTACTGTATGTGTCCATGGTAGTGTACAGAGTTGTCGAGATCAGGCATGCTCCAGTCTACCCAGCTGTAAATGGGTAACTCATCCTAGTCCTAAGTTAGGGAAGGCAAAGGCAGCTGTAAACAGTAGTTTCCCTCTAAGGCTCCAGGGGAAGCAGGCCCTAAACTTGGTCACTTCAACCGACGCAGGATGGTGTAGATATTGGTAGAAGTGTAGAGTGTGTTTACCGCGAATGGTGTACTGTTCGTGTTCTGACCAATCTAAACACTCATTCACTTGTGTCTACAAGGCACCAATGCAGACTGCTGGAATCTTTGTTTACACAGTTTATTTGGACGCTCACACTGGGACATAACGAGTAAATCATGGGTATGTTGACATATCAATTTGCAGGCATACATAGTAGATCCTATGTCATGGCACATTCATAAATAATAGGTAGTACATCAATGGCCGCATCCCCTATCTGACTAAGCGCGTCAGTGAAGGCGGATCGGTAAGTAACTAAAGTTGCTTTATATTCACAGTTTATCATATTGTGAAACCACGATAAGGGGTTTCTATCCAAATTGAGATCTCCTTGCCACTGTCCGAATAATAAGATACATGCCCCGTTCTTTAGACAGTGATCCAAAAAATGCGAAGACAGGAATGTAACATGGCCGCCTCCCTGAGTTGTCGCTCACTCGCTCACAGGAGGATATATATATATAAGCCAAAGTTAATTTGCAATACATAAGCATAATTTCATAAAGTTCCTCCATACAGATCTACCGTAATCCAGTTACCTCACGTAGACATAATTACAGTATGGAGCCTGTCATCTCCGTCGATACAAATTTGACCCTAGCGTTGCGAAGCACAAAATTCCCGCTAGGCCTAACCGACCTGAGATCGTCAAAACAGGGACTGGAATTACCTGGAGTCCGAATCATACATGGTACCGTACATTAGGAAAGTCTCTAACACAACTCTAGTAGAGACACAATCTCCTATAGAAGAAAAACTACTTCGTAAATCATTTTTACTGAAGAATATACCAGCCCTGGAAAAATGCGTACCCGCCTTTGTCACGGTACATCGGAACTCATCACGACTAGACAAGACAACTTCTACTTCCGCTAGAGCGGTGTAACAAGAATATAGTCCTGCCTACCCATCCAAAATATACAATATAGGACTGATTCTACTTGTACTAATAATATGTAATACATATGAATTCAGGCCATAAACATAATAAGCAAATTAATCTATTTTCTGGCCCTAAGAAATAGGTACAGACAAGGGTGTCATATCCATGCGCCGAATTAATATCAAGAACGATTACTCCTATAATCAACAGGGTAAAACAATTATGGATTATCTAGCCTTCCCCATAGACAGCATTTTCATACACAAATGAATGAATGTCTATATCTTTTCCATATTAAATAGCCATATCGATTTTTGTAATATGTGCGTCAAAATATGCACGCAACACGCGTGTTTAGTGTTGCATGTGTCCCTGCTTTCAGCCCTCCCTTCTTTCTATCTTTAGTCCATCTGTCTTTCGTTTTAGGTAACGTAGTGTATAAAAAGACATGAATGGAATTTTAAATCTAGGTCATCTTGCGTATCTCAAGGTTTTTCTTAGAATTGGAGTACACATTTTATTGTGTTGGGGAAACGCGTGTATGCTGCAGAAGGCCTTTACTATCAACGTGAAACGTTACAATTTGCAGACGAAGTAGAAAACAAGGGGGATTTCGAGTACAGTCATTGTGACAGCACTGTTCTTTACCATTCTTCTTTCCTTTTATTAAATTTATTTGTTAGGCTTTACATTTACGTTTTAATTTATATATGTGGATTAGAATTTCTCACGACACATGCATACACTAGATGTGAACCAACAAAGAATGAGAAGTCAGTGATCGACTATGCCATTGTTCGGAGAAGCTCATTCAAATATGTCCGAGATGCAAGAGTCTTGAGGGGTCCAGAGATTGGAAGTGATCACTACCTGCTAACAATCAAACGAACAACTGAAAGAGTTGCTCAGCCTAGGAACTGCTCAACATCACGCAAGAAACGAAATAAACGAGCAGGAGAAATGAGCATTAGGACCTACAAGCTGAGAGAGCCAGAAATTAAGACCAGATATCAGGGGCTTATTGCTGCATTGGTGAGCAACACAGAAGAACAACCTGATGACTTGGAAACCCTCTGGATTAAATTCAAGGATATCATAAAGACAGCTGCTGCAGAAGCATGTGGAGAAGTCCGACTTGGGAACCAGAGAAAGAGGACACCTTGGTGGACAGAGGAAGTCAAAGAGAAAATAAAAGAGAAGAAAATGGCATGGAAACAATACTTAGGAGCTAAAAACACAACAGGACAAATGGAAAAATATAGAGAATATGTGACACTCAGAACAGAAGTAAAGAACAAAGTGCTAGCAGCAAAACAGAAGTCCTGGGAAGAATTTGGAGAAAAGCTAGAAAAAGATGCACAAGAAAACCAGAAATTGTTCTATAAGACCCTAAAGAACATGAGGAAGGAAAAACAATGCCCTCTAAAATTTATAAAGGACAAGCAAGGCAAATTGCTTACTGCCCCGAAGGAAGTAATGGAAAGATGGAAAGAATATTTCTCAGAACTCCTTGACGGCGAGCAAGGTAAAACATCAGAAATGATAACCACTAGCACAGAAGAGGAAACCAATGGTGATGAAGATGACATAAAGATGGAAGAACTGAAGGCAGCACTGGAGAAAATCAAGATGGGCAAAGCAGCAGGGCATGATGGTATAACACCAGAAATGGTTAAGTACATGGGAGCATCAGGCGACCTGTTACTCTTAAGGGTCCTACAGGCAGCATGGTGCAACAAAACCATACCAAAGGATTGGGAGATCGCCATCATAACACCAATTTTCAAAAAGGGTGACAATCGACAGTGTGGAAACCATAGAGGCATATCCCTTCTCAGTGTCCCTGGAAAAATCTACTCTAGAATCCTAGAGCAGAGACTCCGACGCCTAGCTGAGCCACAATTGGATGAGGTCCAGTGCGGATTCCGAGCAAACCGAAGTACTCAAGACCTAATCTTCACACTCAGACAGCTGAGTGAAAAGGCCCTTGAGTATAAGAGTGAGATCCATCTTTGTTTCATAGATCTGGAAAAGGCGTTTGACAGGGTCCCTTGGAGCAAACTTTGGGACTGTTTGGCAAGGAAGAATATTCCAGCACCTCTGATTCATGCTATACAAAGCTTCTACAAGTCTTGCAGAAATTATGTGAGGACAGCAAACCATAAGTCAGAAGAGTTCAGGACCACCACTGGTGTAAGACAAGGTGATATCCTATCACCTTACCTCTTCATACTCCTTATGGACGATGTCATCAAGGCATGTAAGGAGAGAACAAGAAAGTATTCAGTGGGGTACTGGAAGATGAGACAGGTCTATATTTCGGAGCTGGCATTTGCTGATGATGTTGCCCTGATTGCTAAATCAGAGGCACATCTCCAATCCAACCTGCAAGTCTGGAAGGAAGAGCTGGAGAAGAGAGGGATGGTCATAAGCAGCTCTAAAACAAAATCCATGGTGATATCACGAGAAGAAAGAAGACATCAGATTAAGTTGGGAGAACAGGTCCTGGAGCAGGTCGACCACTTTAAATATCTCGGAGCTATTATAGACCGAAAGGGATGCATCAAAGAAGAGTTGGCCACTCGAAAAGCAGCAGCTGGGAGACTTTTTCAGGCCATAAATCGAGGATTCCTCAGCAAGAGAGAGGTTGGTAAGAAAACAAAGATGGCTGTATACCGCTCCACCTATGTCCCAGTCTTAACATATGGATGCGAGTCATGGGCAATGACTACAACCCATAAAAGCCAGATCCAAACCTCAGAAATGAGATATCTGAGGAAGGTGGTTGAAGTAACAAGAAGAGACATGGTACGCAATCAGACGATACGTCAAGGCCTTAAATCCTACCCCCTGCAGACCCAAGTAGAACAGTCCCAATTAAGATGGTTTGGCCATGTCTGCAGAATGGGAGAAGATCGGATACCACGACAAGCATGGGAAACAAAGAGCCAAGGATCCAGACCCCGAGGACGACCCAGAGTCCGCTGGGAGGACAACATTAGACAATCTTTGAAGGATCGAGGACTAGAATGGAACCAGGCCAGGAGGAAGACAGCCGATAGGATAGTCTGGCGCTCTCTCTTCCAAACCTCTACACCTCACGGTAGAAGGGGAACGACTAAGTAAGTAAGGGTAGGCGAAACATGGTGTTCGTGATGGACAAATCATGTGTGGCACACAGGCTGAGTAATAGGAGCCCATTACTATTACATTTGCCTATGCCATGTTTTCCAAGTATTCCTTCCCAGGTGTTGTGGTCAGTGCCTACTCTGGCATTAAAGTCGCCGAGAATAATAAGTTTCTCAGATTTAGGAACTGATGAGATGATAGAGTTAAGTTCGTCATAAAATTTTTCTTTTGTTTCCTCTGGGTTTGTCATTGTTGTGGCATATGCACTGATCAGTGTGGCATTTCTGTTGCTTCCTAGTGGGACATGAAGGGTCATTAGGCGATCATTAATGCCCTTAGGAGATTTGACAAGTTTATGTACGATATGAGATTTAATGGCGAATCCAACGCCAGCCTCACGCCGTTCCTTGCTGTCCCGGCCATTCCAATATAGCCACCTCCAATTTCAGTAATCTGACCTTCTTCTGGTAGTCGTGTCTCACTTAGGGCTGCTTTATCGACATTATAGCGCGCCAGTTCTTTGGCCACAAGTGCAGTCCGTTTTTCAGGTCTGTCGGCCAGGGTATTGTCGAGTAATGTTCGCACGTTCCACGTGCCGAAGGTAAGCACCTTCATTTGTTTCTTATTTTTTGTTCGAACGCATGATTGGGATACCCTCCAGCCGCGTCAAGCTGGTCAGAGTAGGTTGAAGCAGGCTATGTTCAGGGCACCTTTTCTAGCCCCTTCCTCATGCCATGGAGGTGAGCAGAGTGATCCTAAAGAGGGCTGCTCAGTCGCTCAGGGGGCTGCCGGATCTTGCCGCTGCTTCAAAGTTCCAGCGAGAAACGACCCTATGGCCTGAGCCGCCTGTGTGCAGGATTGTAGCTGCAGCTTGAGTGTATCCACACTTTCTGGTTCGCCACTCCCCCATCGCCACAGGTCTTTAAGTGTAGTGTCTGTATGTTTCTGTCTGAAGCTGTGACTTGCGCTGTAACTGGATTTAAGTGAGGAAGAGTTGCGCTAATCGTCATCCTCACTCTCTCGTCCTGAATTATCTGGTCCAGTGGCAAGATATTATCGAGACGACTGGAGACAACACAGGATGCAGTGGATGACCAGGGCGTTCTAAGTGTCTCGCCGTGCTCTTTGCGTTCCACTCCGCGCTGCTGGTAGTTGCCTTCATATCCGTTGAGCCAGCTGATGTCTTCGTCCGCATAGTCCGCCAAATCCAGTCTTCACATGCTAGGTAGACAAGCCCTGTTTTTCACCGAGGGTTTTAATGCCCCTCGACTACCCTCACCTGGTTTAGCCCGCCAGTCGAGGTGGTGTGCCGGGGTGTGGCCGCTGTGCATGCACCAGCTGCTTGGAGCCACAGGGGAGAGCTGAGAAGTAGGTGGGGACCAATTGTGGAAGAGCCACTTCCGAAGGAAGTGCGACTGCCCCTTCACCAGAGTTACTACCTCTCCCTGACCTCTCCATACACCCCAGATAGGGATATGGAAGTTCTGTGAATGACTGATTAGTCATTCTTCCTTCCCTAAGTGATTCTTTATGCCAGGGATGGCAGTGTTGTGTTCTCCTAGTGTTTTAGGATTCTATGAAAGGTAACACAGAAATTTTTCTGATCTTTCGTTCGTTTAGATCACAAATGCTTGAAGGCGACTTCGTGAGTGAAGCTCACAATGATATATATTATATAGTACCCCAGGATGGGGCATATTGTAGAAGCCAGGACTAAGATGTCCAGAGAATTAACTATATGAAAATCCGCAATGCAGGCGGTAGGAACGGCAGAGATCTATTGTACACAGAAACATATATTTATGAACTAAGGTTACCTGATTATCGAGGCCCGCTACCTGCGGCCTGATTCTGTCGCCACAAGAGGCCCGTTGTTACAGCCGATGTTTCTTCACCCGAAGAAGTACCTGGCGTGTGACGCCAGATGAAGTCTTGACTTTCATTATACAAGTTCATAGACTTTGTTGTTAAGCAACTGGAACCGCCCCTTATCGTGCGGCATATTTGTTAAAGGCCTGCCTGACGCGTTTAGTCAGGGGCCCTGAGCTACTTTAGGAAAGAACGTAGATTGTCAAGCCAGCTCTACTAGCATCTTACACATGAACTATCCAAGATTTATGATGCTAGATATGAAGGATCATTACCACACATGAAATGTCCATGATCCTTGTTCCATTGACTGTTTTCGTCTGTCAATGTACAACCAGTAATAAATGTTGAAGAAAGTCAAAAAAAAAAAAAATCTATTATGGTTTAATGGGATGTGGCCTATGTACTGGTTACCCCTATCAAAGGTTTTGTGTGCTGGGTGAGTTGGATCTTTTGCCACTTTTGCCCAGTAGCTGAATCTCAGTTCTTTTCTCCTTAGCTCCAGGGGTATAATGCCTAGCGCTACTTCTAGTGCCTCTGCTGATGTTCCCTTTGATGCACCTGCTATTATTGACAGTGCCTGGTTTTGGACTGTGTCTAGTTTTTTCTTATTGCTCGGGGCGGCTGATGCATAGACAACACTGGCATAGTCAAGTTTGCCCCTAATAAATGATTTATAGAAGGTTAACATTGTCTTATTGCAGGCGCCCCAACCACTTCCTTTCATATATCTTAGCATGTTAATAAGTCCCCTACTGCTTTGCACTAATAGGTGTATGTGTTTGTTCCAGTTTAGTTGCTGGCCTAGTACCATACCAAGAAATCTAGTTGATTTTGCTGTGCATACTTTTTGCACATTATTGCTTATGTCAATTATATTGTTTTTAATTACACGCCCTCTACTGAAGATCATTCCTATGGTTTTTTTAACGTTTAGATTAAATCCCCACTTGTTCATCCAGTCAGATACTTTATCCATTTGCCTTTGTACTGTTTTATAGAGGAATGGGAGATTTCTTCCCGTTCTCCATATCGCAGCGTCATCTGCAAACTGGGATAAGTTGTTTTTTAAGTCTTTAAACTCGTCGCCTAGGTCGTTGACCATAATCGTAAAAATAGATGGTGATATTATTGATCCCTGGGGAATTCCATTCTGTTGCTCATACACCTCAGATCTATCATTGTTTATTTGTACCATGAAGTATCTATCCTGCAGGATGTTTTCTAGATAATTGTAGGTTCTGCCTACTATACCTAGTTTCCTGATTTTATGTAGTGCACCCTCCCTCCAACACTCATCATATGCATGGGAACTGAGAGTGCCAGAAACTGACTCTCACTTATCAAAGATCATAAGCAAATCCAACGACATAATCTCAGCAAAAAGTAAAGCACTAGAGTACATAGAACGGTATATAAATAATAGCCTAACTATATATACTGATGGGTCAAAAGATGAAGAAGGACAATTAGGAGCAGGAATAGCAAAACCAAAATTAAAAATTTATAAAAGATACAAAGTAACAGGTAATACATCAATCTTTACAGCAGAATTAGTGGCAATCCTAAAAGCTTTAGAAATAGCTGCAGAAAATCCACCCAAAAAAGTAACCATTCTCACAGATTCCCGTTCAGCAGTATTAGCTATCAGAAACAGAAATGGTTGTAGTAGGCCAGATATTATAGAAGAAATACTACAGGTTAATACATATCTGCATACTACAGGATGCAGGGCAACACTAACATGGATACCATCACATGTGGGGATAGCAGGAAATGAGCTTGCAGACAAAGAAGCCAAAGGCGGGAGAACTAGCTATAACAAAATTGAAGTAGGCCTAGGGAAGTTCGAAATAAAGAGTTTAATTGCTCAAGCAATAACTAAAGAGTGGATAACAGCATGGGACCAAAATAAAAAAGCAAGACACGCATATAAAATCCTTAAAAAAAACCAAGCAAAAAATGTCAAATAAAAGATGAACTAAAAATACCAATTAATAAAAAAATTGCTGAGGCTCAAGCTTGGAACTGGATATTTCATGATTGAGGAACCCACATGTGAAGAGTGTCAAGAACCAAACACAATTAGACACTTTCTGGTGGACTGCAAGAAATATGACCAACAGAGGCAAAACATTAAGACATACTGTAGTAAACACAAGGTAGAAATGAGTGTAGAAAATCTCATAGGCACAAAGACCCCTTTAGAAATGCAAAAGTTAATAAAACACTATATTACCAAAACAAAAGCTAACATATAAAAAATAAATAAGGATCCGAGCCAGTAGTCCAAACTGGAGAAAGATTCACCCCAGATACATACAGATTAACCAAATAAAACATCCAGTGAAAATTAAAAACATACCGGATTAGACAATAGCATATTTTAGATATAAAAAAACAAACCATTATGAACTATAACTACAAAAGGAAAATACCTACTAGAGATAATATAGTATAAAATAAATACAAACAAAAACATATTACAACAAAGGAAACAAGTCCTGATATAACCAACAAATCCATGTACATGGTAGATGGTTGAAAGGGGCGTGCTACAAAGAAAAGTAGCACACACATTTAAAAAAATAGATAATGTATAAGTCCCGGAGCTAAAGCCTCTTTATCATACCAATATGCATTTAACGGGGCTCAAGTAAGAACCAGACCATACGTCCCAATACAAGAGACACCGAGTAAACAGTTTCTAACAATAGAACAAAACATACCAAAGAACAGACATAGAATTAACAACCTCCCCGGAAATAATCAAAGCCTTCCACGAGTTTTATTCGCAATTATATACGCAGGACTCTACACAGTCCCCAATAGAACAATTTTCCCCAGCCTGCAGCTCACGGTTGAATGACTATGAGAAAAACATTTTGGATGAGCCTCTCACAATAAACAACCTACGATCCGCCTTAAACACACTACAAAAACAAAAAAACCCTGGTCCTGGCGGTCTATCAGTGGAATTCTACTTAAAATCTTTTCACCTACTTGGGCCACTCCTTTTAAAAACACTTCATGAAGCTTTTAATAAAGAAGAACTCCCCGCTAGTTTAAACCAGTCCTTCATAACCGTAATACACAAAGTAAACGCAGACAAGAAATACATGCAACATTACAGACCAATTTCTCTACTTAATACAGATTACAAAATTTTTGCCAAGGCCCTAACATTAAAACTACAACCCTTTATGCATATACTCATCCATCAAGATCAACAATGTGGAGTTAAAAATAGAAACGTAAACAAACATACACATTTCATTCGAGATATCATTCAATACACGCATGACAAAAACACACCTGCAGCAATAATGTCCATAGATCAAGAAAAAGCCTTTGATAGGGTTTCACATGCCTTCTTGCACAAAATTTTACAAGAAAATAATTTCGGCCAATATTTCAGATCTTGGATAAAAATCATATACAAAACACCAGAAAGCAAATTGCTGATAAATCACAATATATCTGAAAAAATTTATCTCACTCGATCATTCAGACAAGGTTGCCCAATGTCTCCTTTACTATATGTACTAGTGTTGGAACCTTTATTAGAGAGCATTAAAAAAAAATACAAGTATTAAAGGCGTCCATGTACCAGGCATAGGTGAAAGGAAACTAATAGCATACGCTGATGACACAATCTTCTTCCCACAAGCAGATTATCAATAACAAATATCCTAGATACCTTCGATAAATTTAACAAAACTAGCGGTTCAAAGATCATCATTAAAAAATCATAAATAATGGGCATAGGACATTGGGCAAACAAAACAGACTTTTCCCTGCAGCTAACACAAACTAGTAATATGAAAATATATGGAATAAATTTCATGTCTATACCATATAAAACAAACAAAAAAATGTGGAAAAATATAATCATAAAAACTGAAAATAAATTAGAATATTACAAATATAAAAACGCTACAATCTTCGGTAGGGGCATTATAGTAAACACGTATGTTATCCCTAAACTACTATATATATGCAATGTTTTTAACCCTCCAAAAAGAACTATAATAAAAATAAATTCTGTAATCAGACATTTCATCTTCCGTCACACAATACATAACATAAAACACAAAACATTAATTCAGGATATATCTACCAAAATTCAAGCTATGCGGATCAAATTTATAAGTAGTATAATAAACGAACCTTAGCACATTACTATGTTGGACTATCATTAGCAAAATTATGTAAATTTAACAATACAGCACCGCACCATTTCAGAGTCTTACCAAATTTATATAAACAGTGCGTCGCATGCATACAAGGAAATGAAACAATAATACACCGAACAACCAAAGAGATATATCAAGATTTAGTGTTAGCACAGGAACCTCCGCTTTACCAAAGAATAAAAAGAGGATATAAATATGTTATATCAGATTACTCGCAAGTGTTCACTCATTTACAAATAACAAACACATCACCAAGGGTGAAAGAAATAACTTATATATTATTATTTAACTCAACACCAATCATGTATAGAGAAAGAAAAAAAAATTACAGTTTTAATAAAATGTAAACTCTGTAGACTAAACGTCATGGAGACAGAGGAACACATTTTCTTTTATTGCGATACAGTGACACAAACTTTGAACACTTTGAAACAGACATTACAAAAACATACAACAATAGAAGTAGATATGTATAAAGCAGTTATGCTCAGCATAATTCCAAAGATGACTCTAAACACTGAAATACTTTTACAAACGCTTTTAGCAGAATATAGACACCTAGTATGGATTTGTAGAAATAAAGCCCTCTATGAGCAAAGGGTCTTTAATGCAAAACTTTTTCTATATATATTCACACAGAAAACAAAACATATAACCCAGCTGACATAAAATTCAGAAAAGACAAACACCATACATGTTTGCATTTACTACAACATTATTTTATGGAAAATGTATGAGTATGATGTGTGTCTGCATGAAAAAGAAAAAAAAAATTTCCACTTCCAAAAGAAAAAAAAAGCCTCTTGTGTCATTGTATTTGCATTGAAACTTCCTTATGAAGAAGCGAAAAGAACATGTTTTGTAAAGTCAAACGGAATAAATATTGGAAGGAAAAAAATAATAATAAAAATGTAATTTAGAAATTGAAGAGCGAAAGGTTATATGTAATTTAAAAATGTACTGCCCATGTATTTCATTTTGTAAAATGTACATGATTTTGTAAATAGAAAAAGAAGTGCAAATAAAGTTTAAAAAAAAAAAAAGCGTACCAAAAAAAATACTAGTTACGCGTCGAGCTGTAGTACTTGAGAGGATAGGGGGACTGGGGAAGAGATGGGGTACAGAAGGCAGAAAGCGAACTTACAAAATGTTAGGATGGACAGAGAATGAGATAGTAGTGAGACGGAGGGAGGGCCGTTGGGGAAAGAAAGAGTCATTTTACGAATCAAGGCTGCCTTGTTAAAGAAGAGGTACCATCTCAGGGGCTATTGATAAAACTTTCTGACGAAAAATGTGCAGAAATAAACCAGCGTTGAAAATACGATGATTAAACATGGAAAGATTCCGAAAACACCAAATCTGATTCCGAAATTCTGATAAAATAACCAAGATCAATGTGCGTGTGTTATATGCTGCTTTTGGAACTATGTTTAAGAAGATTGCTTTGTATAAATCTGATTTTTGTGATGTTTGTAAATCGATGATTTTCTGCAGTAGTTTCTTTGTAGGTGTGATTGTACTGCATTAAAAAAACAAATGATCCAAAAAAACAAAGTAAAAAATAAAAATAAATTAAAAAATAAAAATATAAGAGTTACGCGTCGACCTTTTGGCTAAGATCAAAGTGTCTTAGCCAGGTCCGGGATCACACAAAATTTACACCTATAACTCAATAAAGTCAATAGACCTCACTTTGAGCCCCAGAAGGGGTAAAGTAAAAAAAATTTAAAAACAAAACAAAACAAAAAGAGTTACGCGAACTATGTCAGAATCGAAAACGAGGCTGAACGACGTAGACGCCATTTTCGGCTGGACAATATCAGGGCTAGTAGCGAGAATAAACATTTATAACATATAAGAAAGGGAAACCCGAGGCCTGTAAACAGTAAATAAATATTAGACAAACATAAAGGTATGTTTTCAGGCACTCGTAAGAAATAAAGAAGTAGAACACTAGACAACAGAAAAACAACAGACGTGAGTGTCCTGGGTAAGCCACTCACGTCTGTTGCTTTTCTGTTGTCTAGTGTTCTACTTCTTTATTTCTTACGAGTGCCTGCAAACATATCTTTATGTTTGTCTAATATTTATTTAGCGAGAATAAGCATCGAGTAAGATTTCTTTTTTTAAATTAAAGGCCCAGCGGCCCATATATGACCCAGCATACATAACTCTATAATAGTGTTATAATAAAACAAGTATTAATTCCCACTTGGTCAAATTTGGGTTATTTCATAAGCAAATGAACGGCCTTCAAATTTTTATAGAAAGTTACATTCTAAAATGCGCATTCAGTCTTAGAAACATGAGTTAAGTATAAAATTTAGCTTTCAATTATAGATTCTCTTGGGCCTTAAGGGGTTAATGAAGATAAATATCCCGTTCAACCTCTGATGGGTTATAGTTAGGATATATATTGTTTTCAATTCCAAATAATATGATCAGCTGCCGACATGAGAAAGTGGCATCACATTTGTCAAATCATTGTAAATAGGGACAATCACAATTATGCTTATACGTTAAATAAATAAAAAAAAAATAAATAAAAAATAAAGACGAAACTCGGAACAAGAATAATATTAAAATAGGAGTGTAAAGGCCTGGTGGTTCCAGTTATATAACTGACTTTAACAGATATTTAATTGACTTTCGCCTATTAAAAGTCATATGTATTGTAAGACCAGCATCAGACCTTCATATTCCCAGCCACTATATATACTACTGGACAAAAGTTAAGGGCCGCAATTCAGTTTAGACAAGGTTTATATAATTTATTGGCAAACTGTAAAGACAAGTGAAAATGTCATTAAAACTGAGCTCAGAGACATGTGTATACATTTCTGTGTGCACTAGGTTAATTTTTTTTTAAATGTCCAAAAACTGGGTCACTTTAACCCGCACGTGAAAATTGCCATTGTTGCTGCAAAAACTCGTGGTTTTTGCAACACGCCCCACTAGTTCAAAAGGTGAAAAAGTGAGTTGAATTTGAATGCACGTGGAAAATGATCATCGGTAAGGAGTGTTCAACGTTGGTATGCAATAAATCAGTATGACAAGTGGTCGAAATGATCACTGCATTAGCCATGCCACCAAGGAGAAGTCTCAGCACTGTAGACCGTGGTCGAGCCATGGCATGGATTCAGGATGGTCAATCTGTTCGTCATGTTGCAAGACGTTTAGCAGTGTCCCACTCTACCATTCAGAGACTTCTTGAGAGATTTCAAGCTACCGGACATTTGGAAAATAGACCCTGCTCAGGAAGAATTATATAAACCTTGTCTAAACTGAATGGCGACCCTTAACGTTTGTACAGTAGTATATTAACATTTGTTCGTGTTAAATATTGTTTGACTATATTATGCAGTTCCCTAGGACTGTCTATTCTTAACACCTCTTCTATATTTATAAGATTATTTTTATATATATTTATATTTATAAATACGAGGGACGGTCAAAAAGCAATGCCTCGTAATTTTTAATTTCATTCAATAGGCAAGAAAACAGATCAAATTCACATTGAAATGTAGCCCCAAGTCTGAACTTCAAAAATTTATTTCTCAATGTAGTCTCCGTTATTTGTTACAGTATTTGTCCATCTTCTCATAAGGGCATGTATCCCCGCACTTTAAAAATTTGTGTCCTTTTTCCTAAACCACTCGCGTACGGCGCGTTTAAGGGTCTCGGTGTCCTCAAAGTGATGTCCGCGAAGATCTTCTTTCAGTGGTCCAAACAGATGGAAGTCAGAACGTGCAAGATCGGGACTGTAAGGGGGATGTGGTAATAATGTCCAGCCAAATTCTGCAATCGCATCAATGGTGCGTTTAGCGGTGTGTGGCGTGGCATTATCCTGCAACAGTAGTGCAGTTCTCTGATCTTTTAATGGGTAAAGTCGTCCAAGACGACCTCTAAGCTTCTTCTTTAATGATGTTCTGGACACTGCCTTTACTAATGGACAACATGGAAGAAAGTTCATCCAGTGTTACCCGACGGTCACCACGAATGATGCCATCAACTCGATGAATGTTGTTTGGAGTCACTGCGGTAGACAGACGGCCAGTCCACTTTGCGTCAGCCATTGAGGATTGACCTACTTCAGCTTCGTCACAACGATGTACCCAACTTCAGACAGTGCTAACATCCACTGTTGAATCTCCATAAACATTCTTCAAACGTCCGTGGATGCGAATTGGGGTCTCGCATTCTGCATTGAGGAATTCTATGACATAACGTTGTTTTAACCGAACGTCTTTGGCAGCCATTTTAAAACTGTTACAGTGGTGCCACCTGTTACTGAAACAGGTTGGTAATGCTATACAGTGCAGAAGAGTGTTTGAGGAATCCTGCTAAATTTACAAATTGCACACCGATGCTGCATTTACATATACTACTCGTCAAAAGTCAAGGGTCACCCTATTATTTTCAATACACTTTTATATAAGCGCATAGAATGATTAAATGAAGGAAGTTTTTAGTAAAAATGGGTACAATATCTTCCTCTGACAGTCCTCTATGCACGTTAAGCATAAAAGCAACTCACCGGCAACCATGGTGATTACGTGCAATTTGGTTTGCTGACCATAAATTCACATTTTTAATCTGTTTTTTCAAACTTCCGTACAACCAAACAGGTGAAGTAATCGTGCTGATTGACACTCCACGTGCAATGGCGACTTTTCGTGAACAGAGTTCATTCTTAATTTGTTTTACAATCAGCAGACTTAGGGTAGTTTCATCACTTGCAAAAACCACGCCACCGAGAAGAAGTCTTGACACCTTACAAAGAATGAGGGCTATAGCGTGGGTTGAAAGTGGTTTATCTGTCCGTGAGGTTGCTAGACGGCTTGCAGTGTCACACTCTACCATCCAAAGAATTTTGGAGATATTTCAGGCCACAGGAAGTGTGGAGGATCGCCACCGGCCAGGTCGCCCTAGATGCACCAATAGACGTGATGACCGGTACCTCTTGTTGTCAGCCCTGCGCCATCGAACAGTGACTTGTTCCACTCTAAGATGTCAGCTGAGACAAACTATAAACGTTAATGTCAGTCAAAGCACCATTCGCAGACGTTTACATGAATTTGGACTGGCTGCTCGACGTCCTGCAGTCAGAATCCCTCTTACTCCTGCTCATCGCAGAGCCCGTGTTGCTTGGTGTCGCGAGCACATCCGATGGACAAGGCAACAATGGAGTCAAGTTCTCTTCACTGATGAATCTCGCTTCACTGTGTCATTCAATGATGGCAGGATTCGAGTTTGGAGACGACCAGGAGAGCGATTTACTGATGACACAATTCGAGAGGTGGGTCGTTATTGTAGGGGTTCTGTCGTGGCCTGGGGAGGCTTCTACAGACACGGCAGGACCCCACTCTGCATCATCCAAGGCAACTTGACCGGCCCAAGATACCAGAACGAAATCTTGAGATCAATTGTTCAGCCTGCTCTGGAGACCATAGGTGGTAATGCCATCCTCCAAGATGATAACGCTCGACCCCATCGAGCTCGTGTGGTGAATGAGTTTATTCAGCAACATGGGATCATTTGGATGGTGTGGCCAGCTCATTCACCTGACCTTTCTCCGATTGAGCACCTCTGGGATGTCCTTTGTCGAAGATTGTCAACAAATCACCCCCTGCCAATGGATGTTGCACAGCTGACTGCATTTCTGCTTCAGGAATGGCAAGCTGTTCCTCAGGATACTCTTCGGACCCTTGTGGACACGATGCGTCTACGCTGTCTTGAATGCCTTGCTGCAAACGGTGGTCATACCCGATTTTGAAATGTCTATTTGTCCAATATCTATTGTGTGACTTTTGAAAAGGTGGGTGACACACTTCACAGCTTCATTGCGTTTGAATGTGTGTTTCCATTTCTTTACGGGACATGTCAATTTGGTATTCAATAAATGCCGTTTTGACTGATACCAATCACGTTTATATCAGATTTGTTTTATGGTTTCAACCAAGGTTTTTCTAAGTGGCCCTTGACTTTTGACGAGTAGTATATTATAAATATAATATATAATTATAAATTTATATATTACATATATATTTTGTATAATTTTAAATTATATAATATAAATTATATAATTTTATAATTATATAATTGTAATATATAAAATATAAAATTATACAATACAATAACATTTTATATTTTTCTCTTTAAAAAAAAAATTCATACATTCATAATTCATTTTTAGAAGGGCAAAAAATTAATTTGCCTACAAAAGCACATAAAGGGAATTTGATTGGAATCAAGCAAACACACACGTTAGTCCTGGATCTTCAGCAGTGCCTCCGACCACACTGTTGTGTACACCATTCGTACGAGTTAAATATTTCATGTAACGACCTCTCGTACCCAGTTATAGACCAGCGTTGGTGTAGCTGGCGAGTCCTTTTTAGGGCAAGTCCTGTTCAGGGCTTCAGGCTAGCAGATAGATAATATTAGTCCTTTTCAGGGCTTAGTATCTATCAACGCTGGACGGTATTGCAATTCTTTTAGATTGCTTAAGAGTTCACTACAACCGGTGTTTCGCTGAACACTGAGCAAGTACGGGATACATTGGCGTAGATGGCGAGTCCTTTTTGGGGTAAGTTCTTTTGAGGGCTTCATGCTAGCATATGGATAATGTTTGTCCTTTTCAGGACTTAGTATCAACGCTGATCGGGCTTGCAGTCATTTTCAAGGCCTTTTCATGCTAGCTGATGGATGCTAGTAGTCCTTTTCAGGGCTTAGAATTTGTGACGAAATGTATGTCCCTGTCCTTTTGTGTGATCTCTCTCACACCTCCAGCCCTACGGCAGTATAATATATATATATATATATATATATATATATATATATATATATATATATATATATATATATATATATATATATATATATATATATATATATATATATATATATATATATATATATATATATATATATATATATATCTTTTTTTCTCTCCGATCGCTTTTATTTGGCATTTCATTTTTCCCTTCATACATTTTACTCTTTATGCTGAACAAAGCAATGGCTAAAGTCTCTAGCACGCCACTCCCCTATAGCAGTATTTGCTACGGGAGTAATTCTTATCTTATTGTGTCGCATTCACGCTTCCGAAGACGTGTTAAGTTACGCCAGGTTATTAGACGGTCAGCGACAATATTTTTTCGCATAATCTGTCTGACCATCTTTTCAAGCGACGGTGCTTGTTAATCCAAGCTTGTGTTGGGCAGGAGTGCTGAATAGAACCAGATTTGTTTGTCTGGCAAAACACAGGTGACTAACGACCATCCCTGTGTCATTACGCCAGAAAAACACGGTCACAATATTATGATGGACAGAGGTGTGTTTGTACACAAGGGGCATCGGACATAATATTACCATATATAGGAGACGTGACCTTTGCAAAAGTTTTCCATGTCGGAAATATTTTGAAAATACCACACCCAACCTGTTTGAAGATGATTGGAGCGTTTATTTAACTCCAAAACAAAGGAAGGCGTGGGAAGATAGGGAATATAGTCTGACCATTTCGCAGTTTCTGCCATCAATGGTACCTATACCTTGTAGCGGTATGGCAGCTTGTGTACCCTGACAATCCCCAGAGCTATGCCAGTGGGAGTTTTACTCCTCGTAGGTTCAACCAAGCTGGACTGCTCTGCGTGGGTATGGGTCAGACAAAAGCTGGTACCCTGGTCCTCCAGGTTGGGGGTTTTAGCACAGGGCCAACATTCGTCTTTGTGTAGATTACAAGAAATTAAACAAAGTTACAAAATTCGATGCGGAACCTTTACCTCTCTTAGAAGACTTATTGGTAAAATTAGCTCATTCGGCATTCTTTTCGAAATTTGACCTCTCGAAGGGCTACTGGCAAGTGCCACTCACACCTAAAGCAAAGCCATTCACCGCTTTCTCGACACCACGGGGCCTATTCCAATGGAATTTTATGCCATTTGGATTAGTGAATGCGCCAGCTACCTTTGTACGCATGATGCGCCGCGTACTGTCTCATCGTCCCGATGTCATTACTTACATAGATGACATCTGTCTTTTCAGTAACTCTTGGGATGAACATATTCAGGGATTAAAAGCTTTACTTTCTACTTTACGGGATTATAACTTAACAGCGAAACCTTCAAAGGCATTTGTCGGTTTTCATGACATCTCCTTTCTGGGTCATCGTATAGGTCATGGTTTAATGTATACAGAAGACAGTAATGTCTCTAAGATTTTAAACATCTCAGCACCTAAGACAAAAAAACAAGTTAGATCTCTTTTAGGACTAATACAGTTCTATTCTAAGTTCATTCCTCATTTGTCTACTATAACTGCTCCTTTTTCTTCTTTACTGAGAAAAGGGACAGCTAACATAATCCAGTGGTCTAACGAACATCAAATCGCGTTAGATTCTATAAAAAAAATTTTTTCAAATGAGCCTGTTTTGAGGTTGCCTAACAAAGATCTCACTTTTATTCTTCGTAGTGACGCATCTTCTTACGCCATTGCTGCAGTGTTGATGCAAGAATATACAGGCACCTTATTTCCAGTTATGTACGTTTCGAGAAAATTGACGACGAGCGAAATGAAATACTCCGTTCTTGACAAGGAGTTACTAGCTTTAGTATGGTCAATCACAAAACTGGAACGATACTTACTTGGCTCACACTTTGTGGTGGAAACTGACCAAAAAGCTCTCACAGCACTGAACACTAAGGACGTTAAATCTTCAAAGTCAACGAGATATGCGATAGCTCTCCAACCATTTAACTTTGAAATTCGATCAATTCCTGGAGTGAAAAATGTGTTTGCGGACTGTTTGTCAAGATGCCCAAGCGAACTTGTCGAACCTAAACCACTTCCAGATGTTGAAACGTCCTCACAGATAATCGGTCATATATAATATCAGGAACTGTGTACGGTATCATTTATTGAACCTCTATACATACTTTGTATGGAACTGAATTATTCGTACAAGTATAACTTCCAGGATATATTTAATTTTTTCGATTATGACATAACTTCTTGTGTAGTAACATTTTATTAGTACGGAAACATTGTTAATAGTGATAAATGGATAGTCAATATTCTTATGGAACAGTAACACTGAGTAAAATTGCAATTTCTTAAATAAATTAGTAATTAGTTATTTGTTTGTAATTAAGAACTATATTAATTAGAAGAAATCAATTTACGCTACTTAATTAATTGTAGAGTACACATTAACTAACTTTCATAGTTGTAAATGTCTCTTTGTACTTATATTTACTTCTCATGGTACATGATCTTTCAACTTTTAGATAACTAGTCCACCTTACTAATGTTAGAAACATTAAGGGTGTTGCTTCTTAACGTGTTTAATTATGCTTTGTTTCACTTTGCATGTTTTATTTTCATTTTTTTTGGGGGGTTTTTTTTATTCTCTTGTCATTGATTATCATCATCGTTGCTGTTCATTTTCATTTGAAATCATATGTTTGTTTTGAAAATTTAGTTGAATGTTTTTATCATCCTTTTTTGGTTTTCATTTTCAACTTTCTTTTACTTCGAATTTTACCACATCGTTCCAAAGTAGGTCGATTGTGGATGTGTGCTTTAATGCATACTTTCATTTAGTTATATTGATTTCCATTTAATATTCTTTTTCATAATATTGTATAACATTATGACTTTGATTTATGTTCATAGATATCGATGTAGTTTTGACTCACCTCTCTTGGGTACTTAGTTCAAAAAAAATTAATAGAATTAATTTTTTTTAAGGGCCGGTGATAAGGGAGCTGTTGCGTACTTTTTACATAGTGGGTAGTCTTCGGTCTTGCCAGTGTACGCACCAGTCTTGATATAGTTATATTATTTGTGCGTTCGATTTATTCACGCACCGACGTGCACAATGCAGAGTATGAGTTACTCTTGGCGCACGGGTTACCTAGTTTAGGGGTTATGACGTCAGGATCTTGTAAGGGCAAGTCGGACTTACTGTCCGTGTGTTTATATTATTTATTCTGTACAATTCTGTGGAAAAATTGTTTGTGAAGGATGGTTGGTCTTCAGGTGGAAGCCAACATCCGGTTCGATGCGTAAGTTGTTTTGAGCCCTCGTTTTATATATGTATTAATGATTAAGTGGAACGGCTTCTCATCACTGGAGTCTAGCGGGAATCCATATTTGCTGGATTCCTAGAATGGAACAGTAGAGATCTTAGCCTCACTTAAATCTTACGTAGTGGGAAGTCCTACGAGTAAAGGATGTATTTGATCATATGTTGAATATCGTATTTTGTAATGCTAATGCCAAGGTCGTGGCATATTGAAGAGAGGTTAGCCAAAGGAAGTCTCTAACCTAATTGTATTTTTTTATGCATGACTGTATGGATCTTATCAACCGTATAAATTAGTGTCAGGAGAAAGTCTTGGATTAAGACAAGTCTTGTATGGAAGAGCCATTCATTAGTATGAAACTGTTTACTATGACAGATGTCCTTGGAAGAAGGTCAACGGACATTACCTTAATGTATCTCAGATAGTAACTGTTGGTGAATCCTAATCACTTGGATAGAAAAGGACTTGATTGATAAGGAATCTGCAAGAATCTTATATATTATTATCAGAAACTGTACATTATAATACTATCATAACTCATCATGATCGTCCTGTTGATCGTCGTCCGTAACATGTCAATAAATCGTAATAACTTTGACCAACGAGTTAATTACAGTCATGCATTGGCCAATTGCCTACCACTCGTTGGAGTTTGCTTGAAGAACTTTCTTTGACATTTTTTTTATTGAAACCATTCGCGTGTTTAAGCTAGAACATTAATACACCTATCACTAGCTTACTATTACCAACCATCAGAAAAGAACCCAACAGAAACCTAAATGCGAAAGTTGGAACACACAATAATTATAACGAACGAGTAATGGGGAAATGCGGCAGTGGAACAGTAAATGAGAATGGGGACAAATTAATAAGCTTCTGCAGTATTAACAACCTGGTCATTGGAGGAACACTTTTTCAACACAAGGAAGTGCACAAGTTAACATGGGAATCACCAAACGGACGAGACAAAAACCAGATAGATCACATAATGATCAATGGCAGATGGAAACATGCACTACAAGACGTTAAAGTAAGAAGAGGCGCAGATGTGGGAAGTGATCATCACCTAGTAGTAGCAAGACTGAAGGTGAAACTCAGAGCTGCTGGACCAGTTGCAGACAAACAGAAAAGATATAACATCACGAAACTTAAGGACCCCCTCACCAGAAAAGCGTTCGTGGTCGACGTAAAGAGACGGTATCAGATTACCAAAAGCCAGGAAAGAACAGAGACCGACGATGTCGACCAAAAATTCAACACCATCTCAACAATATACAAAGAAAGCAGCAAGTCATGCTTGAGATTTCAGGAAAGAAAGAGCCAAGACTGGATAACACCAGAAACGTTAAACACCATAGCGAAGAGAAAGGAAATGAAAAGAAAGAAAGCAGAAGCTAAGTCTCCCAGGTTAAAGGCAATATATAGTCAGCTGGACAAGGAAGTAAAACGTCAAACCCGTGCTAACAAAAGGACATTTCTGGGTGACCTTGCAAGACAGGCAGAAGAGGCAGCACTGAGAAATGAACAAAGCACAGTTTATAAAATAACTAAAGCTATCAGTGAAAAACGAGGTGCAAACAACATAACGTTAGTGAGAGACAAGCAAGGAAATCTCATCACCACAGCACAGGGGCATGAAAAAAGATGGGCAGAGCACTTCAGAGAAACACTGAATAAGGAACCACCAGAGACTCAGCTGAATGTTCCTGAGGCTGAAAGAGACTTAGACGTAAATACAGACATTCCACGAAAAGAAGAAATCATCACAGCTATCAAAGGGCTTTAAAAAATGGAAAAGCGCCTGGTCACGACAATCTAAATGCTGAGCTATTCAAGACAGACCCTGAACTAGCAGCAGAACTATTAGAACCACTATTTGCACAAGTCTGGGAAACTGAGACAACACCAACAGAGTGGAGTAAAGGAATAATTGTCAAATTGCCCAAGAAGGGCGACCTTGCAGACTGCAACAACTGGAGAGGAATTACCCTCCTCTCAGTTCCCAGCAAAATACTAGGCAGGATAATCATCCAGAGAATTTCAAAAGCAGTTGACCATAAACTGAGGAAAGAACAAGCGGGCTTCAGAAAGAACAGAAGATGTGCAGATCATATATTTACCCACAGGAACATTATAAAGCAGTGCTCAGAATGGCAGAGACAGCTGTACATTAACTTTGTTGATTTTGAAAAGGCTTTCGACAGCATACACAGGGACAGCCTATGGAAAATTCTGAGGGCTTATGGAATTCCCAGCCGCATTGTTTCCATCATAAAAAGCCTCTATTCTAACTTTACGTGCAGTGTTGGATTGAGTAATGTAACTTTCGAAGTGAAAACAGGAGTACGACAGGGATGCCCCTTGTCAACAACATTATTTTTGACAGTCATAGATTGGGTGATGCGCCAGACAACAGAGGGCAGTCCAAGAGGAATTAGATGGACAACGTTTTCTACACTGGAAGACCTGGAATATGCAGATGACATTGCACTACTCGCACATTCACATCAACACATTCAAGACAAAACCGATAGACTGAATAGGTATGGCCAGCAGGTTGGCCTGAACATCAATCTGGAGAAGACAGAGGTCATGACACTAAATGTGGGCAATCCTGAGCTAATAACAGTAAGGAACCAGAAGTTACAACAGACAGACACATTTACTTACCTAGGATGCACAGCCTTTGCTGTTCTCAACAACATTTGGAAGTCTTCCCAGTACAGCACTAACACCAAATTAAGACTGTATGAGAGCTGTGTACTTTCTGTGCTTCTCTATGGTGCGAAGTTTTGGAGAGTAATAGAGAAGGAAATGTCGAAACTGTCCTCCTTCCACACAATATGCCTAAAGAAAATTATCCGAATCTTTTGGCCAAACACCATCAGCAACCAAGAACTACTTATTCGGAGTAACCAGGAAGACATGCACACCATCATAGCTGGCAGACGCTGGAGTTGGGTTGGCCACGTCCTCAGAAGGGACCCTGATACCATCACAAGAACAGCTTTACTATGGACCCCCGAGGGAAAGCGAAAGAGAGGCCGACCAAAAACAACTTGGCGGAGAACTGTGGAAGCTGAGATGCAAAGAATGAACCACAGTTGGGGCACTGTACGAAGGATGGCCGCCGACCGAGCAAAGGGGAATCAATTTGTTGCTGCCCTACAAGACGCCACCAGACGTGATGGCCGCTGACTGCTTTGATGGTTGGCGGTTATGGATCAAAGAAGAAACATTTCGCAGTTTGATTTCACTGTGAATTTCACGCTCGCCAAGACACCACCAGACCTCGCCAGAGTGAAGACTAGATTCATAATTCCTTTTGTTAACCGTACCTTTTATTGGAGAACCAAATAAGGAAATCTCTACATTTTAATAAGGAACACCAGGACGAGGAAACTGAAGAAACACACGAAGTCAGAGTGGGAATCTATTGTAATTAAAATTAAAGACATCCCAGACCAGTGTAAGAGAACGATTCGTCTCTTTTATTCATCTGAGCAACAAGTCTGTAGCCAAGATTGGCGTAAGTTGTGATTTACATTTCATATTTTATTACTAACATGTGAACCATATAAATGTATATATTACTATGTGAAGTTTAATGTGTGAAACTCGCTATTGGATGTCAAAGCCATTTGAGGCTGGCAACCTCAGTATCTAGAATGATGATTCATGAACCACCACGGCACGGGCTGCTGATTGCTTTATTGATAGTTTCGTAACGAGAACTAAAAAACATAAAGTAGGTCCAGGTTCCCTATGGATCAGGGAGGGAAAGATAAAAAAAAATCATGTACATTCTAAGAATAATACTTATAGTTTCAAAGCTTTTCACTCAGTGTAAATGTAAACCAAAAAACATATTCATGTTAAAATTAATAGAAGTTTCAAACTTTTCCATAAGTGTAAATATAAATGAAACATAAATGAATTTATATTGTGAACACTTTTCAAACAGTGGAGATGTAAATGTTTAACATATTATATCTGTACGTTTAACCTTTTCATTTAAATGTAATGTAAAGCTAAAGCTATTCAGTTTAAATGTAAAGGCAGTTTTATCCCGAGGGATTAAATTTAATTCTCATCGAGGGTAAATTCTGACATGGGATGGTAGAATGGAAAAGGGGGGGGGCACATAACTATGTGTCGGAAAACGCCATACTCAGAAGAGCGTTTCGTTTCTATTTCTATTACCAGTTATTGGTGGTACCAGCAGAAATTACTATCTCTGGAACAAGTGAAGGTAGAAGTGGACTGACGTTGTGCGAGACGTCATCATAAGAGGGTCTTATAGACAGACGCAGAACCAGCTTGGCCGTTACTCCTTGAAGTTCTGGGAGCGTGCGGCGCCTGAACTTTGGCCAGAGACGAACGCGAGCAGAGTGAAAAGAACCAACCCATAAGGAGGATTAGAATCATCATTGGCAGCTAAGTTATAGAGATGGCTACTGTGTGTGTGTGTCGAAACAATGCTTCTAAACAGCGCTGAGTCCGACAGATTCGACACATAGCCTGCTTCTTGTTTCGACACAGTTTCAGTTCCTGTCTGCCTCGCTGTTTTGCAAAGAGGCACACTGTCTCACTGTCTCACCTTCCGTGGGCCTTTGTAAAATTTGAGTCAACCGTCCGGGACATTAGTATGGAATATCAAACATGTCATATTTTTCAGGGATGTGTTATGATGACTTGATTTTACAAGTGATATTATTTTTGCTGAGAAGTTATAGACACTGGAAATTGTGTCAATGCTGCAGTTGTCAATGTTTTAGGCACTATGTTAAAGTTGAAAGTGTCCGTGTGTTCGTATAAATGTAATGGACACTTTATTAGCTCTGCTGATATATGTGTACTCGGTGTGGATTTGAATCATTATCTACCAAAACTAGCTTACTATAATTTGATATCATGTGTTATTATTACTGTTATTATTATTATTGTTGTTTTTTTTTAATTATTTTCCCATATACTGCAGCTATCATCATATCTCCGTTTTATTTCATCATAATGAAGACTTGTGTAAAAATATTGAATTGTGGTCACACGAAACGCCATAGATTTTCACACACGCCAGTAGCGTGCAAGAAAAAAACAGAGATTGTCTCACACAGTTCATGTATACTGTCTATAACTGTCTAACCATTATTCCTTTCTTTTAAACTGTTAAACTTAAAGTGATTATTAAATTTGGTTATTTGTAATTATACCAATTTAACTTCGATTCAATCATTTTAAATGTACTACATGTTTGTCTCAGTCAAAGTTACTAAACACACACTCTAAACAGAGCTATATTATAATAATAATTCCACTGAGTAACTCAGCGGTGGGGGCTTAACGAGCTAGAATAAACCATTGCTTAAATTCTTCATAAAAGGTGTTGACAGATTACAGAATTAACGTGCTCAGCAACAGCCAGCATTGTTTTCGTTTATCTGAATATCTTGTGAAGACTCCAATGTGATAGAAGCTTTACTACTCTTCTATCTACATTTTTGCCAAGAGTAATCTTGTGTAAAGATAGACTCCATTGAAGCCTATAATAGATACTCTTGAGTTTTGGCCACTGCTGGACGACTACTGCAAAGCAGGGGAGGCAATACCGTCACAGAATTTATCAACACATCGCTTCAGTTAACAGAGTTCACTTATTTTTGACTGGCAATTTGCGCTCTGATATATCCAAATAGGTTGAAAGGAACGCGTCTCGCCACAAGAAGGCAAAACCCACAAACTAAAAAAAAAAAAAACTCCCGTACCCGTCATGATCATACCTCTCACCCCGAGGATGTCGGAACAAGAACAACCCTGTAATACTATCATACGGTTTCCTCAGCACAAGGTGTTTAAATGCTGGCGATTTCAATGCTAGATCCAAGGAGTGGGGGAACATCACAGAAAATAGGCAGGGTGTCAAACGTTTAATGTATAGTATGTCAACACAATACAGATACACGCACTACCACTGGACGTATGAACTTCACGCAGGACAGGAACAATAAGACTCGTACACGCTAAGGGCTTTACGAACAGTGGTGACACTAATAAAGGCAAGCTCAAACAGCAATTATTCCTTTATTCACTGAACAATAACTTGGCCAAAAGTTGCCAGAATGAGATACAAAATATACATGTGCTACTAACACAAAAGTACGGAAGATATGAACTATCCGATCAGCCTCGTAGTCAAGACTGACCATCACTCAGTATAATGAGCGACGAGGCGAACTACATTGTAACATTCTCATATAAATTTCACACACACTGCAAGAATGATAATAACAGCAAATACAGCTGACAACTCCGTAGAGCAAAATAGTTCTGAACCAGAAAAAATACACCAGTACTATACTAACTATGGCATCTACTCACTGTCCCGTCATAGGCCGAAATACGGTATTACAACCGGATTTCCAAAACACACGTCTCCACGAGACGGCTCCCAAGACTCTAATAATCTATGGCTTCTTTTGCGCCAAAATTCAACATCGTCACGTGACATCACATGACGGGTTGTTTGCACCGGAACTCAAACATATCGAGTTCCGTTTACTACCCAGGAAAACATAGCTTGGCTTACAACCAAGCATACAAGTAAAAATGGCAGTTAAACGTGCCGTGACACAGGATGTAGCCTTAAGCCAGGCATTACTTAACATTAACCTTGCCATCCTGAATGATGGACGCCCAACTAGACTAGCAACTAAACCTGGGGATACAAATGGTGTCATAGATCTGGCATTCATCTCTAGTGCTGCCACCACCATGGCACGCTGGGATGTATTAGGTGCACAGGAAAGTGATCACCTACCTTGCGTCATACTCACTGCAAAGGGTAGGACACCTAGCTCTTTGAAGACATAGGGGTTTTCCCATGTTTTACGCAAGGAATTTTCAGCGACTCAGGTTTTTCATACAGTATTACCATGTAAGTGTCAGTTCTTTCTAAGTCTTTAACAAATGGAGTCAAGTTATAAATATTTGAAACAGAAATTGAATGAGGATTCTGAATATGTTAAGTTTATAGATTACCATTTTTTATGAGTATAAAGTAGTTAGAGACGAGGCAGAAACAATTTTTACAAAACAAAACTAAAATAAAAACATATCAGAATTACCCACTCAAGACAGCTAATCCCATCAGTTGTGTTATCCAAGATACAAATTTTTGTAAACTACATCCATTTTGGCAATAAAACATATATGGTTCAAGTTTATACTCTAACTACTTTTCATTTGGCATCAAGAAAAGGAAAGACACTATATTGTCACAAATTTTCTGCGACTCAGGTTTTTCATATAGTGTTACCATGTAAGTGTCATTTCGGTCTAAGTTTTTAACAAACAGAGTCCAGTTATATATATTTGAAACGGAAATTAAATGAGGATTCTGAATATTCTAAGTTTTTAAATTATCATTTTTTATGAGTATAAAGTAGTTAGAGACGAGGCTGTCACGGGATTGCCTCCCTTTGCTGTACAGTGGTGGTCCACTAATGGTCACAACGCAAGCGTATCTAAAAGTAGGTCGTCCAAGGTATCTATCTTCGCGCAAGGTTACTCTTGGCAAAGATATAGATAGAAGATAAATGTCGTTTCTACCTTAGGGGAGCCTTCGCAAGAAATTCCCTGAAGTCAAGAACAAACGCTGCTTAAGGGCTGAGCGAATTTGTTAACTTATTATCTGACCCGTCGCCTTTTGTGAAGGGGTTATGCAATGATTCTGGCCCGTCAAGCCTCCAGTTGGAGTAATCCAGTGTTTCTCAACGGGGGCGGTACCGCCCCCTGGGGGGCGTTTTCAAGATGTCTGGGGGCGTGTTGATGGGTCGCAACGATTGGGGTTCGTTACTTCTATTCAGGGGGGCGTTGTGTACATTTTCACTAGAATCAATATGAAACAATTATAAAAGATATTCCCCTTCGCATAGCTTGTAACACGATATTTTTTATTTGCCCTGCTTCCCATGGAGTGTTTCAAGGATTCCAAACGCAAAATGTTAGTACCTGGGATGTTACCATTGTCAGGAGACAGTAGAGTTTTTGGATTCAGTCAAAGAAGAATTTAGCATCGATAGAGACGTATTGCGAAACGATGTGGCCTATCTTTCACATATATTTGAAAAAGTTAAATGAGGTTCTTCTTAAGCTACAAGGAAATGAAATCAGTCTGATTAAAGTGAAAGGAATTAACATGGGGTTCATCAACAAATTGACATTATATAAAAATAATCTTAGTCGCCGAGAACTTTCTCATTTTCCATGTTTACTGCAGTTAGGTGGGGACAGGCTTAAAGATTCAGATTTAGAGGTTTATTGCAGTCATTTGGACGCTATTAAAAAGGATATGAGCATAAGATTTAAAGACTTGCAAGAACTAATAATACCGGATTGGGTGATTAATTCGTTTGAATCAGACGTGGAACAAGTTAGTCAACATTTACAAGAAGAATTAATTGAGCTACAAAATGACCGAGGCAAAAGCACGATTCAGTCACACACATTACGAAAATGCAGGCTTGCTTATCCCGTTCTTTGGTGTAAAACTAAATTGCTAATTACAGCATCCCCAACGTCGTATTTGGTGGAGAAGGGGTTCAGTGCAGTAGTGTTGCTACTACAAAAGCAACGAAACCGACTGCAGATTTGTAACAGGAGATTTGAGACTTCTTTTAACAAACTTTGAACCAAATATTACAAAACTGGCTGAGTCACACCAAGCGCAAGGATCTCATTAAGCTTCATTAGTAAGTGAATTTTTATATAATTATATCATAATTATCAACTAATAATTTTTCCAATTTTTTCATGTTTAAAGTGGTTACATAAGGAGAGGCTTAAATATTCAGATTTGAATATACAGTATAAGCAGTCATTTAGGCGTTATTAAAATGATATGATTATGATAATTATAGAGTTGTAAGAACTAATTTTAAATCATTTGCTCCACCAATTTGTAATTCAAGGATAATGAACTTGTGGTGTATATAATTCCGCACCTAAACACATATTTAATATAACTATGCTTTTATAAATGTGCTTTCTCTATTTCTTTATATTATCAGAAAAGATAACATATTAACTGCATTGCTTTTTTAAAAGTATGTTGAAATATATGTATATGTGTGTGTGTTTGTTTGTGTATACACGATAAAGAGCAAGGGGGTGTTAAAAGGGTGGGGGGGGGGCCTTTTAAAAATATTAGTTGTCAAAAGGGGGCGTTGCTACTATCAGGGTTGAGAAACACTGGAGTAATCCAACAAATGCCCTCTTGTAAGTAATGGCTCTCTCTCTCTCTCTCTCTCTCTCTCTCTATATATATATATATATATATATATATATATATATATATATATATATATATATTTATTTATTTATTTATTTATTTATTTATTTATTTATAAAGAAGAACTGGCTCATACGTTTGCTTTCGTACATATAAACTGAATCAACTATTATTGTTTAGTTTAAAATAACATACAACAAATTTAACAGTCAATTAGTCTGTAACGTGGGAAAACAAATATGGAAAATTGGGTAAAAGTTATATTAAATTTTTCCTCGTTGAGGTTTTGGTAGGGCGTTAATAATAATGTCCATATTTTTGCTGTAACCTGTTATATAAAACTTAGCTCCAGATGCGTCCTGCAGCTGTGGTTTCCGTCACTTCTCTTTGGTGATGAGTACACTTCTCCACGTAATTCTTCCACTCTAGGCGGTTGGTGGTAATACTCTTCTCTCACACTAGTGGCGTAGGAACTTCAGTACTTAAGTCTGATGTCTTGTAACCACGAACTGTGACAAATTAGAAAGAAATAAATGCCTCACTACATTTGTTCTCCGCAAACTAACAGGCCCATTTTCATGCGCTCCTCCCACGAATGTTAACCTCTCAGAAGAATTAAATTACCGAGCTCACAATGTAACTCAGGGAATATGATGAAAATTCACCAATATCCTTCTGGGTATTAACTAGGAAATTGCGTCTGGAGTGCAAAAATAATGATTTGCCTGAATTACAATTAAAAAGGTATGTAAATCTCAAGAAATGATTCTATACACTTTAGGCCCATGTGATGTAATTATCACTCATTACTCGTCGCTACTCCCGTCAGGGTCTGGGGTCGCTCTTCTGTCGGGTTTCTCGCATGACTAGTCAGAAACAATCATCATATCTTGGAGTAGTGGTTCATACATATTCAATTTCCATATTTGAGGTTGCCAGCCTTATATATATATATATATATATATATATATATATATATATATATATATATATATATATATATATATATATATATATATATATATATATATATATATATATATATATATATATATATATATATATATATATATATATATATATATATATATATATATATAACCACTTAGCAAGAAACCCGTAAAATTTACATTAGTACATTAGTAAATAAACTGTTTACACTTACCCCAAAGTTTTGGGAATACACACTTCTCCTGGCGCAGATTAGAATGGATCCACAGCCCTGTATTTAGATGCTGTTCGAATCACTTAAGTCTGATAAATTCCTCTTATGACTCCTTGTGATAAAATTCCCAAGTTTCCAGTCTTGTATTAAAATTGCGGGTTTACTTGTAAATTCCAAAGTTGCCCAATATTCGATCTGGTACTTATAGTTGTGGAATTGTAAGTCCTATCCTCTTTCATCTGGCTTGTATGAGGTGTTGAAATGACGCTGTGATGCAGTCTGTCTGTGCGCTGTGACTCCGAGTTTTTTTAGATTATATCTCACAATCCTTAGTTTCAAATCCCAGCTGTGTTTCTGCCGAAAGTTCCAATCAATTCATTGTAGCTTCTGGCGAACCAATCAAATCCATCTAGCACTGTTTGGGTGGGGAATTTTATCATTACTCATCCCACGCGTATTTGAAAATATTAAATTTAATATACACACGTGGCCTCTTACAACAGTGGTGTCATATTGTTACCTAAGACTTCCGGCGCACCTCTGTTTATCACCTTTATCTGCGTGCCTCCGCTAGACAGATGTCTGGTCAGACCGTATGGTCTTCTTTCATAGTATCACAATACAGGCTTGTGTCAACATGATCAACAGCTTTCCAATGTGGTCAAATGTTTGACCACCCCGTTTCCACAGGCGGTCAGACAGATTAGGTGATAAAATATTATCGCTGGCCGGGTCACCAAACCTGGCGAATCGCAACAACAGTCTGGGAGTGGAGTGTGAAACAATAAGATACACATTACTCCCGTAGCAAATACTGCCATAGGGGAGTGTCATGTTAGAGAATTCACCATGCTATTTCCAGCATAGAGCAAAATAGTGAAAATAACGAATGAAAAGGCATGATTTATGCCAAATAAAAGCGATGAGGGAGAAAAATGAAGAAAAAGAAAGGATAAAGCCGGAGGGCTAAAGGTGTGAGAGATCACCCAAAAGAGCATGTTCAGACGTTTTGTCACAGAAGCAGAAAATTTTTTTATAAAACAATAACAAAACAAACGCAAATCAGACTTACCAATTGAAGACAGCGAATCCATCAGTTGTGTTATCCAAAATACAAATCATTGTAAACGACGTCCATTTTGGAAATAAATCACACATGGTTCAAGTTTATACTCCAACTACTTTCCATGTGTCGTCCAGAAAATGAAATACACTCTACTGTCACAAATTTACAAATACTTGAAAAAGAACACAAAATGTGATATATTTGCTGAACTGCTCTCACAAAGAACACTACTTACACACAAAATTAGAGATATTTACAACTTAACTGTAGTGTGCCATTTCAGGAAACAACCATCTCTGTGCAGATGGGGGTGGCCAGTGCATCCTGCACAATAATAGTTTGTCCTTTTAACTTTACACCTCCTGAAATTAGTGCTTCTTTGCATTATGTGTTTTGCACCCTCCAGTCTTTCCAATGGGTTATCTGATAATTATACTTGGCCTTGGAGGATTTAGCATGCGGCTGATTTCAAGCATTGAGGATGCCGCCGAAGCACATAATTCTCTGATCAGTGTTTGTTTGAACAACTTTAACGTAAGCTGCGATTTTCCAACTCCATCTGGTCTTGTCAATTTCTACAGAATATAAGCATTAAAGCTGGCTGTTTCTAATATCCAAAAGAAAATCTTCTTCCACCACTTCAAGAATTTTCTGTTGAAAAAGCCGTAATACCCTATCATCTGATCTGTCTTGTCGCAAACATTCATTTTATGGTTATATTCATGAATGATAAGAGGTTTCTTTTTTCCATTCACCATGACAGGCGCCGCAGGCCCACTTGTGGTAATAATTGTGACAGGTTTTTTAGCTTTTTTTGTCCGTCCAAGCAGCAACTAGCATTCTTTGCTCCGAATTGATATAATACTTAGTCTCCATCTGCTTTAGGTTCAAAGATCTCAGCTGCTGTGGGAATCCGACTCTGTTCGCTTGAAGTGTTCCAGTGTAATACTGCTTCCATTTAAGCATTTCATTTACTAACAGTTTTGTAGTATACCACCTGTCAGCATTAATGTGATAGCCAGTTCCCAGACAAGACAAAAGTGTTCCAAAATTTTTTACGGAATTGGCACCAGCAGAGTCCCTTTTGACTGAAGGATCATTGGAGGTGTCTGATCCAAAATATGTTAGTACATAACCTGTTTCACTGTCAACAAGACCAACACTTTTAATGTGGTATTTGTGTGGGGTTTTTTTTTTTGCGTTATAGTGCTTATATTTCCATCGACCTTTCCATCCTATGATCATCTCATCAATAGCTAAGTCTTGGTTCGGAGTGTATGCCGCAACAAATTTAGAGCATAACATTTGAACGAATGGCTCTATCTTGTTTCTTCTGCAAGAGGCTCACAAATATGCAACATAGTTTGCAATATAGACAAAAATCTCCATCATTTGGGAATAAAATGGAGTGTGAAACATAGGCTCTTGTGAGGAGAAATAATCTTTTATACTTGGCCTTTTGTCGATACCCATTGCTTGAAGCAGAGCACACAAAAAATTTGCAGCTCATAATCACTTGCTGGGTTCCACCTAGTATATCTTCATCATTTCAATGAAGCTGAATGCTTCTGCACTTCAATTTCTGCAAAGCAGTTTATGCTTTTTAAATTTTCCTCCCTTATAGCTGATGATACAAGGCTTTCAAAACACTGGACTGGGGTAGATGAGTCATTTAAATTTGCTGACACACCCACTGCTCTTTCAACTTTGGGTTGGAATCTAAAGATATTCCTTGTGCACCCACATTTGCCTCCTGCCATTCTATATTTCCGACACACTCCTGATTTCACCTTTCCACTTCTTGAAAAACTAAATTAGGTCTTACTGGGTCTGATGTTGAAGAATCAATATTAGGTGATGGAACCACGCCCACTCTTCCTGACATAACACCTTCATTCTCTTAATCCACATCGACCTAGAGTTAACACTGAAGTCACTACTGCTGTACCCGTCTTCATCTTCGCTGACATTTTCTATCAAACTAAGAGCCTGCTGAGCACTAAGACGCGTAGGTCGCTTGCGAGAAGATGAACTAGACGCCATCGAAAATAGGTAACACAAATTTTATAAAACTTACACGAGGTAGCTGATGTGAACGTGTTCAAAGAACTCGAAAGAGTGACGCGACAACTTTCCCGCGTTAGAATAATAACTAGCAATAACACGTCAAACTTGACGGGTTTTTAATTATAGTGTGCTGTTTCCGTTCCCGGATGAGCAGATAGAAGTACATTCTTAGAGTGTTTTTGGTTTCTTTCCATTATACAGTGTAATCAAACTGTTCACGAACACCGTCATTTGAACGCTTTTCTTTGTTGATTGTAACTATTTTCGGGAGAGTATATATAATGGAAACAATACAATTTTTCAACACGGTTGCATTCCTCAGCTGTGACCAACGTACACACGGCGAGAATTATGTTATTTTATATTCAATTTAAAAGTTCTTTGATGACAACATTTCGTGTGAAAATGCGTGGATTGTTTTCAAAGAGTGTTTCCTGATAATTAAATAAGTGGTTTTAACAAAAACTTTCAAGTTTTCATGATTTGTACATCGGGTGAGGGCTCATGCACACCAATTTTTACGCACTTTTTCTTTGTCGAGCGTTAAAGAATAAAAAAAAAAAAAACCAAAGTATTTGTTTTATATAACACCCACGCCGCGCAAGTTGCACAACGTGCGTTGCGCACTTTTTTTTCTGGCGCGAGGTACTATTTTGAGCGAGACCGACCGACGTAACATACATCGGTAATTATGTTAGTTGGGATGGGATGGGATAAGAAATGGCTATACTTCCTCGTCCCAGTCATCTAAAACTTCTAACTGGGATGAAACGAAACAAACACTTAGTTCAAAGAGCCCAACCCTGAAAATTGGCTTCCCGTCTTCTGAGCCTAGATTCATCGACCCCAATAACTCTCCGCTCGTCCTTTCAATTCTTGACTTTTGAAGGTTTTTTTGTGTAGGTTTCAGGTGAAATTTTGTAAAAACATGTAGAATATTGTTAAATATGTTAAACCTATACACATTATATATCAGTGTGTTTGGAATTGAATGGACTTGTAATTATTTTGAGATTTTTTTTTAGCGTTGTTGAGTAGCAACCAGTGGCGGCTCCAGGGGTTGTCATTGGGGGTGCTGCACTGTTCATTCATTTAAAATACTATACATAATACTCACAAATTGTGACCACCATGTGAAATATCAACCCAGACACAAATGATTAGTGTCTTATCTCATCTAAAATCTGTCAAGAAGTTCTGAAAAGTTATTTTAAAAGTTTACTGCAACTAGGAGTAATCATTGTCAGTCGTAGCAGCTTCCCGAGTCTCAAACCGGTTACACAGACATGTATGCTACTATTTCTCGTGTTTAAAATTGTCATTGTAACTTCCCTTTAATTTGCTCATTGCACTTGAGCTGTGGATGGCTGCAGCTCTGGTTAAAAAAATTCAAACCATTCGTAGTTCGCCTCTAGCTGTGTGTATGACAAGCATTCGCTTATAAGAGGTCAAGGTCACTTGAGCTGTAATCGTTTGCAGCACTTTTCCCCAATACGGTGTTAGATAAATTTTTTTTTTGTTTTTAACGCTTCCGGTGTAACCTCAGTTTTTTAGTCTGTCCGTATTATGTATTATAATGTAGTAGAGACAGCAGATGCAGTCCTTTTCTTAGGGAGTGCTGCAGCTCAACAGCTCATTAAAGAAAGCCGCCACTGGTAGCAACACGTCATTTATCAAATTTGATGCATGAAAAATAACAAAAAGTTACATACACTGAAATATTCAAAGAAGGCAAAAACTAGCAAATGCAAGATGTACAAAACAGTGGCTTTTATTTAAAAGTACGTTCAATTTTGTACATGAGTTGGGAAAATTGGACAAATATTTTCATAAATTCATTAATTAAAAAATTAATGAATGTGTTAGGTAGAAAGGGGTAGAACTGAGCATTTGAACACGATTATGATGACATTACAAAATAACACTTACAATCTTGAAAACTGTATGAAACCAATGTATATTATATATAGATATGTTTGGAAGTTAATAAACTGTGTTTCTGTTGCATTTATAGCAATAATAAAAATAGTTATTTTTTAATTTTCAAAACTAAACTGAGATTTGTGAAAAAAGTGACATCAACAATCAAATCATATTAGCTAAATCAAGGAACAAAGATTGTTTTAGGACTTACTTACTTACTTACTTAGTCGTTCCCCTTCTACCGTGAGGTGTAGAGGTTTGGAAGAGAGAGCGCCAGACTATCCTATCGGCTGTCTTCCTCCTGGCCTGGTTCCATTCTAGTCCTCGGTCCTTCAAAGATTGTCTAATGTTGTCCTACCAGCGGACTCTGGGTCGTCCTGGGGGTCTGGATCCCTGGCTCTTTGTTTCCCATGCTTGTCGTGGTAGCTGATCTTCTCCCATACTGCAGACATGGCCAAACCATCTTAGTTGGGACTGTTCTACTTGGGTCTGCAGGGGGTTGGATTTTAGGCCTTGGCGTATCGTCTGGTTGTGGACCATGTCTCTTCTTGTTACTTCAACCACCTTCCTCAGATACCTTATTTCTTAGGTTTGGATCTGGCTTTTATGGGTTGTAGTCATTGCCCATGACTCGCATCCATATGTCAAGACTGGGACATAGGTGGAGCGGTATACAGCTATCTTCGTTTTCTTACCAACCTCTCTCTTGCTGAGGAATCCTCGATTTATGGCCTGAAAAAGTCTCACAGCTGCTGCTTTTCGAGTGGCCAACTCTTCTTTGGTGCCTCCCTTTCGGTCTACAATAGCTCCGAGATATTTAAAGTGGTCGACCTGCTCCAGGACCTGTACTCCCAGCTTAATCTGATGTCTTCTTTCTTCTCGTGATATCACTATGGATTTTGTTTTAGAGCTGCTTATGACCATCCCTCTCTTCTCCAGCTCTTCCTTCCAGACTTGCAGGTTGGATTGGAGATGTGCCTCTGATTTAGCAATCAGGGCAACATCATCAGCAAATGCCAGCTCTGAAATACATACCTGTCTCATCTTCCAGTACCCCACTGAATACTTTCTTGTTCTCTCCTTACATGACTTGATAACATCATCCATGAGGAGTATGAAAAGATAAGGTGACAGGATATCACCTTGTCTTACACCAGTGGGGATCCTGAACTCTTCTGACTTATGGTTTGCTGTCCTCACATAATTTCTGCAAGACTTGTAGAAGCTCTGTATAGCATGAATCAGAGGTGCTGGAATGTTCTTCCTTGCCAAACAGTCCCAAAGTTTGCTCCAGGGGACCCCGTCAAATGCCTTTTCCAGATCTATGAAACAAAGATGGATCTCACTCTTATACTCAAGGGCCTTTTCACTCAGCTGTCTGAGTGTGAAGATTAGGTCTTGAGTACTTCGGTTTGCTCGGAATCCGCACTGGACCTCATCCAATTGTGGCTCAGCTAGGCGTCGGAGTCTCTGCTCAAGGATTCTGGAGTAGATTTTACCAGGGACACTGAGGTTTTAGGACTTATGATATTCAAATAGGCAGTTTCTGTTTTTCATGAATCAAAGAAAGGTGTTGCATGCATTACATTTTGTTTGTGTTCTTCTTTCAATACCTTGAGTTGCCCAACAATGTTTACAATTTTTCCTTGTACCATGTCGTAAGTTTATAGATAGGCCTTATATTTTTATGGTCCCGATCGAGCAGAGGTGAGCTGGTGAGAGTTATGTGAGAGAAAGGTATGAGAAATAGTCCTGTTTATGGGGAGTACAGGTGTAGGAGAAAAAATACTGTCTTGGATTGAGTAATTGCTCCACCCAAATATCTAGTACGACACACTTTAATGGAGACGTATTTTCTCACTAGATATTGATTTAAATACATTATCCTCTCGTACGCACACACAAACAATTTTGTGACATAAATACGTACATACGTAGAAACGGACAGGTAAACTATGGGGTCACATATAAAATTATATATCAGGGAAGGGTTTTGACCGACACCAATAGCTTTAAGGTTTATTAAGTTTATTTTATCTTTAGAAAATAGATCACAACATAAAATACATCGTTATTATATTACATCAATGAATTATCGTTACATAAGAGAAAGAGAAAAATATATATATCTCTCTCATAGATCCTCCCTCTAGTATGGAAAACTAGGACTAATCCACCCGAGGTTGTTTACCCAAAAGATCAAACAAAGGATTATCAATGGGAGTGGGGAGTAGGCAGGACGGGTAAAAGGTATGTCCTTAATTTAACTATCCCGTGGGTCTTCAGACTTAGTGAGAGATAGATCACAGAGAAGGTGTTATATTAGTAGTAACGTTAAGAAAATAAATTCTTTCGTTCCGTTTCACGCTCTACATTCATCCCGTGAGCTCACGACATTCAGACTTACCCTCTCTCGACTCTGCATACGTCCATGGAATTTAATCATACACAGTGGATTTAATATTATTATATGTACTGTTATTTGTCCAATTCAGCCCCAGAAACTCCGTCTAGGCAACTGCTATTTTCTCTCGGAGATTTCGCTGAAGTGGTGCGTTGATTATATTTTTCCTGGATGGGGTTATTTCTCTTTCGCACTGCAAGTATTGGAGGGGGGGGGGGGATAAGTTTTTTCTGTAGGTTTCTGTCGTAGTGAAATTGTGAAGATATTATCACACATCGGAATGTTACTCCCAACATGTTCTCTGAATGAAATAGCTGAAGATTTTCTCTGTATATTTGGTGTTAGGAACACTGTTTACTGTGGGTTTTTCTTAAATAAATTTGTGCTGTAGTTCTGCCTCATCAGGCCAGGGAACTTTATATGATTTAATACAATACAGAAAAATCTTCTGGCATTGTCCCGTTCCAGTTTAATATTAAAACACAATTGAACAATTGACCGTTCTGGTTATTTAACCGCTCTCGTGGGTTTAGAAGGGTCTCGAAACCTCAGAATTTGTATTGTCAAATGTTTTTGTATGTTTATGAACATATAATTTGGGATGCCATAAGCCATCTGAACATGACTCTCTATATAAATAAAACCGTTGGATCGTCAAGGTATGACCACCTGTATAAAAGAGAATATATAAAACAGGAAATCCTACTATAATTTATATTCTAACACCGCGTTTTTATATAAGACCTGTAAAATCACTCCGGTATTTAATTATTTATATTAAAAGGACTACACGAGTGACTAGCTAATGTATTGTTTTTAATTGACACTAGCTATGAACCGTTAATTACTCAAAATTTACACAAGATGAATGTAGCGAAAGATTTTCCTATTATGATAATAGTGGTAGAGCAGAAGTAGAATCTCTCTCCAGAAAGTATGAAGTTCCGGTGCCCGAGAAGTACACTGGTATCACAAGTGAGTTACAGCTGTGAATACTCTGAGCTGGACAATAGATTTAGGCTTCAGAAGTATAAGTTGCTACTTTCGCTATCGTAACCTTATGTGATAATATAATTAAATTTGAAAAGGTAACTCAAAATTTAACAGTTAAAAATTTAACAAGTCAAATGAGTACAATTATCCAATTTATTATGTACATCTATATATTCTTGTAATGATAAATGGGTGTTGGAAGATGGTAAAATGTATGATTATTTACAGTTACAAATTAAAAGTAACTAATAGAAAAAGTCTTGGATTTATCTTCCACTGAATTTACAACAAAAGGATAGTCACATTATCTCTTGCCATCTAGTTGTCATCATTAGACAGTCGTTTAGAAACTGCTCACAGGATTTGTTGGATGGATACAAAGAAACTCAACTTTAGCCACGTCTGCTCGAGGTTCCTCCGACACACTGGAGTACGGAAGACTTTCCTTCAGCCCGCCCTATAACTACGGGGGACTAAGGTGTTGAAGTTTGGTTGACCTCTAGGCTTCAGTGAGCTGGATCAACTTCTTCAAGTCTTTAGTTTCTCGATCAGGAATGATCATAAACATTGATCATAAAAACCTGGAACAAGAAGTAATAGGTGGCCATGTTGTTCCAACAATCTCACCACCAACTACTGTTCATGATGCGACCATGTCTTCAGTGTTTGTATATAAATGAATGAATCATGGTAGTATGTTACAGAGATAGCATGATAAGATAATGTATACTGTGCAGAATTAACAAAATACATGAATAAATCATATGTTATGATACATGGGTACGATATAACCTTTGCCTTCCACTTATGGATGTCAAGTAACTTATGTACTTGCTGGTATGTCGTAAGCTTCCAGGCAAGAACTAGCCATGATATATGTGGCTAACCAATTAATGGTTATGCTTCCTGACAATGCCGGTGAAGGTTATCTCTGGTTAGCGTCATTATCTTTTTTATTATATCTTATACAATCAATCAGAAATAAAATCTGAAATAAAATGATATCATTCATACATATATCTTTAATAAACTTACATACCCTCTTAGGATCTATAAGCTCACGGTGAGATTATTTTGGTTGAAGTTAATCTGCCCTGCATGCAGCGTGAAAAAAATAACTTTTCTTGCAGATACTGTCTTCCAGTTTCTCACTTTGGCTTCTGGATTTGGTGTGTGTGATTTTCAACGCGTCCCTCTGTCCTTATATTTCAGTCTCTCGCGCGTACGAGAAAGCACCTCTAAAAGTCCCAAAAGATTTTCGTATCATCTCCTGGTTTGAGGCTATTTGAAGCAATCTGTGTTTTTCCTGTACTTGTTTTTTTCTTCTGTTCACTACACACTTATATTCTTCCGTCCTTTCTATGTATCATTTCCTTTTCCCCATATGAGGCTTTCATTACATATAAGTTTTATACAAATCCGTTGAGGCTTGTTAGTGTAATAAATTTTTAAAGATTATTAGCCGATGTGATGAAGGTGAAAAATATTAATTATCTTTAAAACTATTTATATTTGAATAATATCCTTTTGGATATAATTCCTAGTCTATCTCCTTTGTTGAATTATTTTTATTTAATATTATTCCAACCAGGCGTTCTCCTGTAGTGAATAATTTAATGTCCAGTAAATGCAAACTTTGAAAGTCCGCCATTCATTCTTATTAGCTATTTCATCATTCTTCGGTAATACTGTATGGCTTTTAACCGTAATTCACATTTCCCGTCTACTACAAACTTCAAAGAAAGACCGCCGCGCTGACCTTGCGCTGGTGTGTGTGTGTGGGAGTCGCGCTACACATTTTTTTTTTCCACAACAAAGCAAGAGGAACCAAATTTCGCTACAATGAAATAGAAATATATGGTTATTAAACAATTACGATCGCCTAGCGTTTTATAATTATGTTTCACATCTATTATCTCGGGAAATAACGGATAGTTACATCTTCGATTTACATCTGGAGAAATTAGCTATATGTTTATTTAATAGGTTTAAATTAATCACAAAAATCCAGTGAAATAAAAATGAAGAAACTAAACCACTAAATCACTCAAGACTATATATTTTACCGCAGCACACAGAGTGAGTTCCCTCCAAGTATAGAGAAATCCAAAAGAAATCTTGTAAGATTCTAAAATAAGCTAGGTACTTCTTCAACTCTCGTGGCGCGAATGATAACTGCCTTTTTCAGTGGTACCAATATATAGTTAATGAAACAGACATGATAGCCACATGCGAAGATTCTCGCCTTTCTTGATCTTAGGGAACTATTTCGTTTCTGCGCCGCCAGTCCAAGCTCTAGACTTCTCCGTTCGTCTCGTCCACCAGTGATTTCCAACCCTCTTGACCAGTTCGTATGAAAGTGTCAACCGGAGGTGTTAAATCGTTCTGCTCGTTCCTATGGACTACAACCGTCTTTGATAACTGACCGCTTGCCGTTTCCTCTTGGCAACGCCTTCTTGAAGGGATGGCAGAAAAAGAACTAGAAAATAGCTTAATGCTCATCGCTCTAGAGATAGACAGTAGGCGAGGCTAAACTAAAATTAAAGACAAAGCGAATCTCCCAGCTGTCTGCATGATAACTATTGCATACTAATTATCCCGCGTGGGGAAAATCCACGTGGGAATGATGCATACTAATCAGCGCGCGTGGGGATATCACGTTGGCGATAAAATTCAACGAAAATCCAGGTCCCCCGATGCTATTCAAGGGTAGCTTCTTTTTAAAGGGTAGCTTCTATTTTCATCCTATCCGTCACATACCAGTATGTTCTGTATAATTGAATGTGTGGTGCTGATTTTAGTTTTATGGCATTATGTGTAGAAGAAATATTCTGACGTTTTTTAAGTCCACCCAGCTCCCTAATAAGTTCCTCCAAAAAATCTATTTGAAGGTAACGATTCGGCCTATTTATTTCATCAACATCAGGATGATCCTTTTTCCACTCTTCAAAAATTATGTAGCTGTTAACCCTAGCAATGTCAAGAAAATGGTAGAACAAGGTTTTCCAATATTTGTTTGTTTTCCTAAGAACATTATATTTATTTATTAATTGGTCACTTTTATCTACCCCACCCATATAAGTATTATATAGTTTCACTACATTAGGCTGCTTAACTTTTAACTCTCTAAATTCTCCATTGATTTTTGTTCTTCTAGTGGCTTCTGAATACCCATTAGCTGGCATAAAATTATGCATGATAGAAACTGCTTTATTATCCCTTCACTGCATTGTTAAAATCTCCCTCTCTCTGACTCAGCTCATGTCACCACGAGCTGATTTTTTTTTCTCAAATAATTTTATGTCTTTTGAAGATTTTGGATAACCTTTTCTATTTTTTGTAACAGTTCTACGTGCACACACACCTTTCTTTAAAAGATCTTTTTAAAGCTGTACACTAGTGTAACAATTATCAAAAAATAAGTGTTAACCTTGATTAATAAGAGACTTTGTTAGTCTCATAACTCCATCATAAGCCAAACCAAATGGGGAACCATTTTTACCAAGGTAAACCTCAAAATCATATGTGTATCCTGTTTCAGCTTCAGCAAGGATCCATAATTGCATTCCCCATTTAGTTGGCTTTTCTCTAATATACTGCCTAAATGGATACCTGCCTTTATTTTGAACCATCCTTTCATCAATGGAAAGGTGTTGTCGAGACTGATAAAGCTTCTGGCATTTTCTATGAATGTAATCAAACAGAAAGCGTACTTTACTTAGCTTATAAGTTGAATTTTCAGTCTCAAAGTTGGAAACTTTCGGAAATGACATTATCTGTAAAAATCGCTTTTTTGTCATGAAAGACCTAGCTCACAATCCGCGTAGTACAAGGATGATGTAGACCAATATTTCTGCACATTTGGTATTTGTACAATACCCATGTACATAAGAAGTCCCAGATACTTATAAAATTCTTCAACCGTTACATCCATCCATCTACTGTAAATTGATGGCTTTGATGGACCATACATCGAGGCACATTTGTTTGTATATAAACATAAATAAGATACAAGATCAACAGTAAAAAACAACTTGAAAAAATCCACAGGCCTTAAAAATTCTCGGACATCTTCTCTCGTTAGGATTTCCTCCTTCAGATGAACCTCAGGCTTTCGACAGGGCAAACACTTTGGAATTGACATAGGGGCTCCAGCATCCAATTCATTATAGCCTTTGGGTCTGTAATGAAAAAATTTAACAAACTGTTAAATTGTTAAGTTTGAGAAACTAAGTGTAATATTTTAAAATCGCACTTTATGCATTATAATGTATTCTTTAAAATTAAAATAAAGTGATAATTTTAAATTAGAACCTATACATTTCTTTAAACATTATCCCTTGAAGCAAAATATAACTTTCACAACTTTCGGAGCTGTTTTGCAAATATACATTTCCTTAGCAACCGTTGCTATGGGCGGGTAAGCTTTTACAAAAAATGAAGTAAATAAAAAATTGTTTACAATAAATGTTAAAATCATTATCAATTTTAATAGAAAATAGGTTACAGTTACTATTTAAGTGATAATTTAGAAAAATAAAACAAGGTCACTACACTACCACATACCATAACAATTCTTGATGCAATCGCGTTGTCGTTGGTTCACGCAGCTTACCTTGCCATGCCGGCTTCAAAAATTCAAGTCGTTTGAGGCTGGCAACCTCAGCGTATAGAATGATGATTCATGAACCACCACTGCACGGGCTGGTGATTGCTTTATTGCTAGTTTCTTAATTAGAACTAAAAGCAGAAAGTAGTCCCAAGTTCCTATGGAGCAGGGAGGGAAAGATGAAAGAAATGATGTACATTCTAAGTATAAATACTTACAGTTTCAAAGCAGTATAAATGTCCATATAAACATATTCACTTTAAATTCATGTAAGTTTTCAAGCTGTAAACCAGGGGAAATGTCTATGTGAAAATATTCATTTTAAATTAATGGAAGTTTCAAACTTTTCAAATCAGTGTAAACATAAATGAAAACATATTCAATTTATATTGTGAACACTTTTCAATCAGTGAAGATGTAAATGTAAACAGACTCTATCTGTATTATTAACGTTTTTATTTAAATGAAATGTAAAGCTAAAGCTATTCTATTTAAATGTAAACGAAGTTTTATCCCGAGGGATTAAATTTAATTTTCATCGATGGTAAATTCTGAGATAAATAGGATGGTAGAATAGAAGAGGGAAACGCAATACTGAGGAGAGCGTTTCGTTTCTATTCTTTATCATGGTTATTGGTGGTACCAGCAGAAAGTACTATCTCTGGAACCAAGTGATGGTAGAAGTTTACTGACGTTGTGCGAGACGCCATCATAAGAGGGTCTTATAGACAGACGCAAGACCAGCTTGGCCGTTACTCCTCGACGTTCTAGGAACATGCGGCGCCTTTAACCTTGACCAGCGACGAGCGAGAGCAGTGTAAACAGAACCCACCAGCGAGAGCATAAACTATTAATGGCAGCTAAGTGAAAAATATACGCTGCCATAGTGAACTTTTCCCCATCATCTCTACTATAAATTTTTTTTTCTTAACCAGCGGCACTTAGGCTTTCAGCCCTTCGGCCCAATGACATGTCATTGCGAGGCTGGGGAGCCTGTGGACTTTCCTTCCAACCCGGTCAGGATCTTCGCTCCTTCCCATCCACAGAGGGTTTATCTCAGGGGCCGTTCCGGTTATTCAGTCAAAATCCCTGTCGATAACACTTCTTCAAATGCCTACGCCCGGGCTTGAACCTTGAACACCTGATCGCCAGCGCAATGGGGTAACCATTACGCCAGCACGGCTCCCTCTCTACTATAAATCAATGATGACACTTTTCTTCTAAACTATTCAATTTATCTTCAAACTGTTAAAACCTAAAGTGATAATTGAATTTTTTTATTTGTAATTATACAAATTAAACGTCGATTTAATCATTTTAAAGTTACTGCATGTTTGTCTTAGTCAATTTACTACACACACTCTAAACTGAGCTTTACCAGAATAATAAGAATTCCACTGAGTAAATCAGGCGTGGGGGCTTGAACGAGCTGAAATTAATAAGTGCTTAATTCCTTCACAAAAGTTGTCGGCAGATTCTAGAATTAACGTGCTCAGCCAAAGCAGCATTGTTTTCGCTTATCTGAATATCTTGTGAAGACACCTTTTGTAATAGAAGTGTCATTACCCTTCTATCTACATCTCTGCAAGAGTAATCTTGTGCGAAGGTAGATACTTCTGGCGCCAATAGTAGATACTCTTGAGTTTTTGCCACTGTCTGACCACTACTGCAAAGCGGGGGGGGGGGGGGGGGGGGGGGGGGGGGGGGAGAGAGAGACAATACCGCCACATAAGTAATGATATCGGATCTGTGTGAGAAAATTTTTCTCATCATCCTAACAAGGTGGCAGGTGATTTCATCAACCCAAAGCACATAAATCGCCATTGAAATAGACCCTTAGGAGTCTAGAATGCTGTGAAAGGCTTAACCCTATCAGTCAAAGGATCCTGTCAGTATCCTTTGGCGAGATCAAACTTAGTAAAGAAGATAGTTTTTGACAGTTTAGACAATAGGTTTCAAGTAACGGCATTGGCTTTGCATAAAAAACTGTAATATTGTTAAGTTTCCTAAAATCGATACATAGCCAGATGCTTTTATCTTTTTTCGAATAATTACCATGGGAAAAGCATATGAAGAGTTTGATGGTTCTATGATACCTAGACGTATCATGTCATCAAGTTCCTTCTCAACCTGATCTTGAAAGTGAAAAGGTATGAGTATACTCGTACAAGAAAAGGAAGAATTATATAATGAGTGATCACGGATGTGTGACCTGGGATGTCTGTATGAACATCCTGGAAAGATTGCAGAAGATTAGACACTTGTTGTTGTATGTCGTGTGACAGATCCGGACAAATAGCCACATCCTTCCATGTCTCAGTATCTTGTAGAGGCATGACAGGAAAGGGCATAGATAAGTCTGGAAAAGAAGATTCTTCCTCCTGAATGACTGACAAAAAAGAAAAATGAGCGGGGCGATGAGTAGGTTCGTCAACTGCGTGAAAAACAGATTGAAGGTTTTCAGGGCGAGTGTGGAATTCTTTCAACATATTTATATGAAACATATTGTGTTTAATATCAAATACATAATCAACATCAGATATACGTGAAATGATCTTGTAAGGACCACTCCAAGCAATGAGTAATCTATTCTCCTTTCTAGGGAGAAGTAAAAAAGCTTCATCACCAGGGTAAAGGTGTCATAGTCGTTTAAAGCGGTTTTGAAACCGTCGAGACTTTTCTTTAGCAGTCTCAGAAGAGGATGTTGCCAATTTGACAAGAGTCAGTGATTTTACGTCGGGGATTGACGACGTATTCGTAGGATGACTGATGACCTGGGTCATCCTAGATTCTGGGAACAAATCTGTTATCACTGACGTGTCGTAAGTGGGGTAATCTAATATAGTCATCTGACTCATGTCAGAACCAAAGGTCAGGTCTACCAGAGCTAAAATCAGCATACTGGTAAGTAAAATCTTGCATAGCAAATGCGAAGTATTAACATCACATGATCTCAAATTTCCAATGACATACTATGGAAATGCTGAAAGTATAGACCCATTAATAAAACCAAACATGCAAGCAAGCCAGTATGTTTGCATATGTTGGGCGAATGACCTCAGTCGCCTCATAAGATCTCTGTTTGTCAATCTCACTAAGTGTGATCCTTGTAGGTAATATATGGTTCCTGTCCTGCTTTGATGGACATCCAGTCATCCGTATGACATCACATTCCTTAGTATGAGTGAGTTAATCACCTTCATCAACAGTAGGTAGCTGACAAGGGCTGAAATATAATTCTGTAACAAACAACCCTGTTTGAACCCTGAAAACATCGATGAATGCATATCCACTGACCCACCAAAGCCATAAAACTTTGCAAAGACTCATCATTCTTCTGCCTTTCAGCAGATGACTCTTTGTTAATGGTATTATGAAAGTTACTCCCTTCATCGTCATTCAAAGAAGTATCATCATGTGCTTGGGCTTGTCTTTGAGCCCTGGTTGTGACTGCATTCGCAGACAAAATGTGATGCCGTTCCTACTCCATAATTTCGCCAGGCGTGCACTCTTTGCCGCCGTAGATACGGCCCACAATAAGATCAGCAATAGGATTCTTCAACGAACATACTTTAATTCTCCCTGTAAAAAATGGTCTGGCAATATGAACTACAGCTGTTAGGTAAAACTCAACAGTACCACCAAAGGTTACACATTTGACAAAACCTCCTGTGGAGCATGATGGGTGCACTAAGGATTGTCGCACTCCTACAGTAGTGCATCCTGTATTTTTTTTAAATGTAGACACTTGTGTGCCGTTCAATAGGCCTTTATGGAACTGTAGAGATCATGTATCATCATGTGCTGCAAGTGCTGGAAGTGTGGGTAGTGGTTGACCACACCGCAATTTAGATACAACATTTGGCTGAAACAAAGTACGGCATTCAGGACATTGTGAATCATTATCAAAATCAAAAGAAGAACAAGCAGTGGCATGATTTAAAGTATTATTATTATTTTGAGGTGCTATAGCTGTATCAGTAGTCTGTGCCGAATGCGCATGGTAGTTGGAACGTTCAACGCTACGAGAGCAGGATGACCGATTATCTCTCTGATAACTATTATTATTACTTCTGTTCCTGTTGTTCTGAGAGTCGTTAAATCTTCTAGGAGGAGCATATCGGTTATTGTTTCCATCATAAGAGCAATTTCCTCTATTCTTGAAAGAATTGTCATTCCTTCTCAATCTTCCATTTGATTGATACTGATTCTGTTGTGGTCCGTTAAAGTGTTTGAAATTTTCTCTGGTTGGAGGAGAATGGTTTCCATTAGGGTGACCACCACGGTAAGATCCATAGCTAATCTCCTTACCACGACCAAAATTTCTGTCGGCACTCTGAAATCTGTATCCTGGGTATTTGTTATTCCATGAGGAAGCGGAAACTACTGGTAAAGCTTCTTTAATGTTTGAAATACTTACAACTGTGCCAGCGTGAGCGGTTATGATGGCCCAATTCCTCCAGTACCATCAAATTAGCAGGTTTGCGCTCATGCAAATGTGATAAAAATTGTTGGCTAATGGACGAGAATACTTTATCCCTAAGTATTAAATCCATGAGAGCCTCATATGAGTAATCTATCTTTAAGAGCTCGATTCATCTGTTACAAGTTAATTTGATGGCAGCTATAACTTTAGAGAAGTCCTTATCCGTTTCAGGTATCATAGTTTTAAAGCGCATTCTGTAACCGTTTTCATCCAATTTGTTTTTCTTTTGCAATAAAACTCTAGCAGCTTCATACATGTTCTCCTGATGGTGATACATGAGCCTCTTTCATGACAGAGGTTCTTAAGGGGCGAGGCACCACGAGTTGCTTCCCTTGCCTCGTCCGTCGAAAAAAGAATCCCATCCTCGTTGTGGAAAGTTCCAGCTGAAGCATGGTTTATCTTGCACTGACTCTGTTTAGAGTATGGCGCTAAAGATGCCTTCCATCTGCGCTGGTCGTAACTCTGCTTTACTACATAGAAATGTCGAGTTGAGGTGTAGTTATCCAACTTTGGTTGTTGGTTACTCTGCTCAAACTCTTTCTTCGTAGTTTCATCCTTCTGGTTGGCCTGGCTATGGCTAACAGAGCAATGTCGCACAAAATATCGAACATCATGTTGCAACCCTGGCCAGAAGTAATTCAAGGAGACCTGTTTTACAGGGCATATGAACCTTTAATGGGATGGGGCATGGTTAAATGCATTTCTTGCATTAGGCGGGTGCGATTGGGTAATGGGACAAATAGCTGTCTCTTATTCCCCACCCGTCTATATACCAAACCTTTCTCCCTGCAATATGCTCCCTGAGGAGTATGGGAGTAATTTCCAAACAACTTGGAAAAGCAAGGCTTTAAGGTTTTGTCATCCATTTGTGTCTGCTTCAGCTCTGAAACTTTCAGGCTGTGCAAAGATGACAACTCAGGGGCCGCTGAGGTGCGTCTTGAGTTATCTCTCTTTTGTGTCGGCTTAGAGTCACGTGAGGGATCTCCAAGGAACCCATATTTCCTCCCTAAAATGATAGACTAAATCGTCTACCACTGCGGTATTGATTTTTCCCCGGACATATCGGGTTGAAACATCAATTTTCGCTACCGAAAGTAGCATAGACTTTCTACTCTTCCGACGCCCCTGTATTTCTACAGTTTCACCAGTATATTGGTGGGCCTTCACTAAAGATGGAGAAACTAAAGCCGAGTATTCGAGGCCCGAATTATACAAGCACCTTATGGTTTGGTTGCCAACGGTTACTTGATCAGTGTTACGGTGTTATTTTAAATGATGGCGTCTGCTGGGGTTTACCCATGCGCAACGTTTAGGGGTCATTAATATTTATAGAATATGTCGATATTTTACGGTATAGTGAACGCGAAATATATGCGGAGATTATGACGCATTCGCGTCGGGAAGGTCACGCCGGGTGACTTGGTTACAGGGCCTTTGGTTACGCTATCCGTCAAGCAAGAAGGTCGTGTCTTGTATTTCTTCCAAGGAAATACGGCTGAGTATATAGCCTATATTATATAGATGAATCGATGTAGACTTCAGGGTCAGTTCGGAAATTAATCTAAGCATGAGATTAATTAAATTAAACTAATAATGGAAGGAGAATCGTATTATGATTCAAATTGTAGATGTCAAGAACTCATGTGCTCATTTCTGGCTGTTGACTATAACAGCGCACGTATATAGCCACGATGTTCATCTGACATATTGTTTTGACACGGACGGATACTTACTGATATTATTTGGAATTCAATTGTTACGCGGAATTGTACATGAAACCTTTGTGAATGTCGATTATCGTTTTGTGTGAATCTCAATACATGTGGACTCAAAGCAGAAGGCTTGATCCTTTATTTACGTTTCGGGTTCGGTTCTACAGCTGTTGGTGTTTACCTTTGTCAGCACGATAACTCTCCCACAAGGGAAATCAAATACTATATACTATGCAAATCAGAACGTCGAAGGGATGTTCTGATGCCCAGAGCTAACCATTTATAACCAACATTGATACGTCTAAAGAGTGACTTTACTATTCAATAAATAATACCATAACCAAGGAACCGCAACACCAACCACACCACCACCACCGACCCGTCACAACTGGTGGCCATTAGTGGTTTTGAAATTTTTCAAAAGAACGAACCACAAAAAAATAAGACATTTTTCCTTTCGAGCCAAAATGGACATTATTTGCAAAAACACCGGTGACGTCATGCCCTTGACGACAGTATGAACGGTTGGAAAAGCCAGCAGCTGACAATGTCCTTCAAACAAATTTATTTGCAGCTTTCAAACATCAAATGAAGCATATTGCCAACGTATTCAATGTTTCAAACAAGCTTTCGAGTCTGTCGTCGAAGCATATAATGTACGATATTACCGCCAAAACAAGATAAGTCACTAATTTTAAAGGTTAAAATATTTCGTCCTGTTTGTCCAAATAATGCCATGTTCTTTTTTCGTTGTATCCATGTTAAATATTGTTCCTGTCCTCTTCATGTAGCGGGTATGGTTGGGCGGCGGTTCGGAATGAATAAAATGGCTCTCAGGATGCCGATATTCATTCTGAATGTTCCTAAGGCTGTGAATTAATAGCACCTCGCGAAGAAAGCGTCGAATTATCATTATCGGTGATCTTTTGGTTCGGACTTGCATTAATTCACTTTGCATGTTAGGTGTATAGTCATGTTATAACTGGTGTTTTCATGTGTATTTGGTTCTTATTTTTATTCATTTAAAGTCTTATGTTCGTAATCTATCTTGTTTATTCTGATCTAGCTATCTTTAATTTTAATTAAATGTATTGTATTAACGTCAAATGAGTCCTGTGACGTCACTATTTGTTACGTACACAGCTTAACTTTCTATTCAGTTCATTCTTAATCTCTCACTTCCGTTTTATACCACTTAGTTATTAATGCATTTTTTATTGTAAAAATGTCTTGTCGTATGGTAATACTGTTTCGTAATCCTTGGTTAACCCATTGTATTGTTTGTATTCATTTCATCCTTCTATAATTTAATATTAATGCTATAATTTCTTCATTAATAATAATGTAGATGAATATGATAAAATTGTTATCATCTTTGATGAGGAATTAGGGACTTTGCACATATTTGCAGTAGTGGTCCTAGAAATGGGCAATGCACTTTATGCCTCATGATTATGGCATAATATATAATGATTAATTATTAAAACTTTATAACATATTAATACATATTTAATATAAATTAGTACACTTTCTCAGTACTATATTGTGAACTTAGTGACAATTAAGACTAATTATTTGGGGATAATACACATAATTATTAAATAGTAATATTAAGCGCTTGATATAATTTCAGCAGCTTATATAACTAACTATCATAACTATTTATGATAGATATCAGTGAGTATATATATAATATTTTTGCAAAATATTATAGATTGTGGAACTTATACATAACAATACAGGAATATTACAATTTCTTGTATTAAATATTCATTCGTTGAGTAATTATAATTATCGACATAGATTCTATTGGTGATTACTAGACATAAGTAATTGAATACTTAAATAAATCAACTTCAAGAATGCTTACCTTGGATCATTTCATTAAAATTGGAAAAGATTGTAATAAAAAGGGAGAGGCACTCCTGGAATTTGCGGAACAACAACTTGCGAACCATAAGGCAGAAAGGAGGCTGAAAAGAAAACTATTGCTAAGGCAGAGATGGAAGAACTTGAAAGAAAAGAGGCTGAAAAGAAAACTATTGCTAAGGCAGAGATGGAAGAACTTGAAAGAAAAGAGGCTGAAAAGAAAGCAGAATTAAGACAAGAAGAAGAAAGAAAGATAGCAAGAGAAGAAATCCTACGGATTGAAGAAGAGAATAAATTGAAACGACAAGAAATCATATTGCAGCAAGAAATGGAATTGCAACGGCTTAAATTGGAAACAGCAAAACTTAATTCGCAGAGTGCTGCAGCAAGCCAAAATGATAATGCTCAATCTGGATCTTCATCCACCCGACTTAAGGGCAATTATTACTTTAAATTACCACCATTCAAATTACACGTGGACGACCTTTCATCGTGGCTGGCGCGCTTTGAGGATATATGTAAGGTCAATAACCTTGACAAAACTGCTTGGGCACTTAAACTTAAGGAATTTCTGGATGGCGAACCTGCAAGTGCAGCACAAAACATTGATCCTACATTAGCCACAGACTATGAGGCCATTAAGACGTTGTTATTACGTCGTTTCCACTTGAACGAAGAGGCATGTAGATTACGTTTTAAAAGTTTGTTGCCAGATAACAATAAAGATTTCACAGGTTTTATTGCTAACATACGCAATACTTTTAACAGATGGGTTGAACTGGCAGGTGTTAACAAATCTTACGACAAGTTAGTCGATTTGTTATTGAGGGATAAAGTGTTATCTTCTGTCAGCCCACCATTCTTTGCTTATCTGCAAGAAAGAAAACCAGAATCTATTGATGAGTTAGAAAAAATTTCTTTAAATTACTGCACAGCTCATCCGAATGCTAATATTTCTGGCTCGTTGATAAGAGAACCACTTCCTGTAGCCTCCAATATGGCATATCATAATAATAACAAACCTAGAACACACAGTGTGGACAGAGGTAGGTTCAAAGGAAACTATGACATTAATTTTCATAAGGGACAGAATAACTTTAACAATAACTTTAATAGAGGAAAACAACAAACCGGAAATTATTCACCTCAGTCAAGATACAACAGTAATCCACGTAACTCAAGTTATAATCGGTCATATCAATATAATAATGGTAACAATTGGAAGAATAGCGATAATTATAACTCGAGACATCGAGATAACAATTATAATAGACGACAACGAGATAATTCAACTAATTATTCTCGTAATCGTTCTCATTCTCGTGGATCTTCACATTATAACCATAATACCGGGGCAGCAGTGACAAATGATATCACCCCTAAGGTTCAGGTTCCACCTAACGATAATACAATGAATTCTTCTGCTGCATGCTTTGCTATAAATTATAACGTGGCAAATAGTTGCCCACAATGCAATCTTATTTTTCAGAAGGCAAAGGAGACAGTGCTAAACTGCGGACACTTCTTCTTCTTCTTCCGTCCTTAGCCACCGACCGTCAAAGCAGTCAGTGGCAATTACGCCTAGTGGCGTCTTAGGGCAACAGCAGATAGGTTTTCTTTGCCATTGTTTCCCATCACGCCTAGTGGCGTCTTTAGGGCAACGGCAAATCAACAAACTGCGGACACATTACACCAGAAGTAGGTCTTGCAGCCAATGATGGAACAGGCTCTCTGATTTTTAACAGAGGGATAGTAAACAGTTCTGTAGTTTCTGTATTGAGAGACTCGGGGTCCACAACCATTGGAGTGCGACAGTCGCTAGTACATCCTAGCTGTGCAACGGGGGAATATGTCCGTTGCATGACTTTTGGGGGAACTATTGAGTTTTACCCCACAGCTCTTGTCCATGTTAATACACCTTTCTTTTCAGGACAAGTTAAGGTATGCATGCTTCAGAATCCAATTGCAGATCTGATGTTGGGACGCATCCATGGTAGTAAGGATTGTTCCCCACAGGAAATTGAGGAATGGGAATTAAAGAATGTGCAATCTTATTGCAATGCTAACGCTGTCATTGCAACAGCTACATTACGGGCCAACAAAATAAATACATGTGGCACAGTTTTCTCCAATTTCAGTCTAAGTACCATTCTGGAAATCGATGAGGAGAAGGATGAGACTCTCCTACAGAAAAAAATGATACTAAACTACCAGTCCATCCTAGGAAGATTAGAAAATCATTTCGAGGCAGATATACCTTTTCTCAAGAGAATGCCGCCAAGTCGGAAGATAGATGTTGGCGACAGGATCATATTAACAGTGATCTGAATAAAATTGTTGAAAATGGGAAAAGAAGGGATGTCCCGAACAAAGGTAATGATGGTGAAGTTCTTATGAACTTAACTAATAAAATTAGGACAAATAAATATGTCAATCATTATGAGACATCATCTCATAAGACTACCATATCCAAAAAATTAAATAGAAGAACTATTTATCACGTTAGTGACACTGATCCCACTTACATTGGGAAGGGTGCATATTCTCGCACCGTGTTAGTGCGCAATCTGCCACAAGGTACCAGATGGCAGGCACTTAGCAATTTCTTTAATGACACGGCAGACGTTATGTTTGTACAGTTGTTGTCACCTACCAATGACAGGTATGGTGAAGCTATAGTTACATTTCGTAACAATAGAGATGCTCGAATGGTCATCGAGCATGATAATGGTGCTTACTTTAACCATCATTGTCTACGGTTACAATTAGTACCTAATGCTGCGTCACGCAGATAACATGCTATGGTAATACAATTGTCTCATATCATTGATGACTCATCATAGTCATTCATCATTTCTTTTCTTTACTGGTCCTTATAAGGTTACTGATAAAATTTCAGACGTTGATTACGTCTTAGATATCAAGGGACACAGAAAGATATTCCATATTAATATGCTCAAGCAATTTCATACATGTCCTATACACTTACAGTCAATTTTTCATGAATTAGATGACAATACTGTATCTACTTGTCATTATTCTAATCTATCTGTTATACAGGAGGAAGAATCTTCTTTTCCTGAAGTGCAGATGCCTTTACCTGTACTTACTGTCCAATCTACTGAATCTTGGCGTGATGTGACCATTTCTTCTACGGTTACACCACAACAGCATCAACGCGTTGCTGATCTTCTACAATCTTTCCCAGATGTGTTAACTGATGTACCGGGTTGCACATCTGTAATTAGTCACGATATTATTCTTAACAATGATACACCAATTCGTGTTCATCCTTATTCTGTACCTCTACATTTTCTGAGTAAGACATCTCAGGAACTCGAACAGATGATATCATTAGGTATTATTGAGACTAGTACATCTCCATTTTCTTCTCCTTTAGTCATTGTCCGGAAAAAGGACAACAACATACGTTTATGTGTTGACTATAGGAAACTTAATGCGCAGACAGTACCGGATAGCGAACCACATCCTATCCTTGACGATTTACTTCCTCGTCTATCCAATGCTACACTTTTCACTAAAATTGACTTAACTAAAGGTTATTGGCAGATTCCACTAACCGAAAGAGCCAAATACTACACAGCATTCTCAACTCCACAAGGTCTTTACCAGTGGAACGTGATGCCTTTTGGGCTAATGAATGCTCCAGCTACCTTTATTCGCATGATGCGAAAAATTTTAGCAGGTAGATCAGATATAATTACCTATATTGACGACATATGTTTGTTTAGTTCATCATTTGAGGAACATTTTTTGGGTCTTGAATCAGTTTTGGAAATATTGCGGGATAACCATTTAACCGCTAAACCAACTAAAATTCAAATAGCGTGTAATGAGATAACATTCCTGGGGCACATTATTGGATCGGGACGTATCCAAACAATTCCCAGTACGGTTTCTAAAATATTAAATTTATCTGTTCCTCAAACGAAGAAACAGGTTAGGAGTCTGTTAGGTTTAATCCAATACTATAGCAGATTTGTACCTCACCTATCATCCATCACGGCTGTCCTGTCTTCGTTACTAAAGAAGAACATGCCTTTAAGGATAAATTGGACCGACGAATGTGACAAAACTTTTCGCGCTATCTTAAAAATATTTTCATGCCCACCTGTTTTAAGATTACCAGATGCTTCTAAAAAGTTTGTTCTACGTACAGATGCGAGTAATTACGGACTCGGGGCGTGTCTACTGCAATATCATGATGATGTCCTTCACCCTGTACTGTATATCTCACGCAAACTGAAACCTCCGGAGATGAAATATTCCACTGTGGACCGAGAATTGCTCTCCGTAATCTGGGCAATTACCAAGTTGGAAAAGTTTTTACTGGGATCTCCATTTCTGATCCAGACTGATCAGAAATCAGTGGCAGCATTACGTCGCTCAAACCATAAAAGTGCTAAACTTGCACGATTTGCTATTACGTTGCAACCCTACGAGTTCGAGATACAGTCGATACCTGGAACTGAAAACGTCATAGCCGACACGTTGTCCAGACATCCTACGGATTCTGAATGAATATTACAATTTCAAGAAAATTTTCTGACTAGTCAAGCATTACATTTGCAATGAACGGTATTGATATCAAGTCAGAATATACAACAATTCAGTTGGACTTCCTACCTAAATAAGGACATTTCGAAATAAACTATTGTGATCAAAATATCAAGTTTTACGGATCGTTTGAAAATTTGAACTTCAATTCCACTTTGAGTATCACTCATTTCGAATGAAAACTGTTAAAAAGGAACAATCTCTGATGAAGAAGGGACAGATACGTTGATGACTTAGTCAATTTACTTTCAAAGTTTAATAAAGGAACTAACGATTAATGGATAATCAAATCATAATTTGATAATATGAACCTTGTGTCTTAATGAACTTTCATACAATTCAACAGGAGGTAACAACGATTGGATCTTCATGTCCAATATTATTAAATTTTCTAGTTATTAAATTAGTATATAATAGATAATAAAGTCAAAGTGTGATGAAATAAAAAAATAAAATATACTAAGAAAAGATGAAACAAAAGAATATCACACCAATTAAACCTTTTAATTAGTGTAATTATTAATGTAATAGATATTACATTATGACATTTCATATATATGAATTTTTTTTCTGCTCTTTTCTTCTGATTGCGTTAATTTAATTAGGTATCTATCCTTACACTTCATTTTCACACGCATGCTAATTTAATGTATACTTTAATATTTGGTTTCAATTGTCCGTACTTCTCAATTTTTATTTCTTTTACTCTCTTATACTATTTCTCATTTTCCTCTATTAGATATTAATTAGCTAGTACCATACGTACATACTATAATTAATTATTTTAATTTTAGTTAGTTAGAATAATTTTAATAACACCTCACATTATTAGTTAGTCTATACATACAACAAATTAATTAGTTAATTAGTTAGTGACAGTGACATTTCCTTGTTTAATATAAGTTATATGTATGATATGACGTTGATTTTATTATAATATATTACTGACATGACCGCGACACTGTTCTAGATAGAACATCGTAGGTCATACGTCGGGTTTTGTTAAATTTTTGATAATTTGATTAATATTGTTCAAAAAAAAATCTATTTAATAGATTTTTTTTGCCCCCGTCTGACAGGAAATCTGTTACGGTGTTATTTTAAATGATGGCGTCTGCTGGGGTTTACCCATGCGCAACGTTTAGGGGTCATTAATATTTATAGAATATGTCGATATTTTACGGTATAGTGAACGCGAAATATATGCGGAGATTATGACGCATTCGCGTCGGGAAGGTCACGCCGGGTGACTTGGTTACAGGGCCTTTGTTACGCTATCCGTCAAGCAAGAAGGTCGTGTCTTGTATTTCTTCCAAGGAAATAAGGTAAAAACTTCGCACAGCTGATCACCTGCTTGCCAACCAATCTGCCAATATATTATATAGATTGATCAATTTGTTGTTGCCCTCGCCACTGTACTGGCCACATACTGATGGCTAAGGATGGAAGAAGAAGAAGTAGCCTATATTATATAGATGAATCGATGTAGACTTCAAGTTCGGAAATTAATCTAAGCATGAGATTAATTAAATTAAACTAATAATGGAAGGAGAATCGTATTATGATTCAAATTGTAGATGTCAAGAACTCATGTGCTCATTTCTGGCTGTTGACTATAACAGCGCACGTATATAGCCACGATGTTCATCTGACATATTGTTTTGACACGGACGGATACTTACTGATATTATTTGGAATTCAATTGTTACGCGGAATTGTACATGAAACCTTTGTGAATGTCGATTATCGTTTTGTATGAATCTCAATACATGTGGACTCAAAGCAGAAGGCTTGATCCTTTATTTACGTTTCGGGTTCGGTTCTACAGCTGTTGGTGTTTACCTTTGTCAGCACGATAACTCTCCCACAAGGGAAATCAAATACTATATACTATGCAAATCAGAACGTCGAAGGGATGTTCTGATGCCCAGAGCTAACCATTTATAACCAACATTGATACGTCTAAAGAGTGACTTTACTATTCAATAAATAATACCATAACCAAGGAACCGCAACACCAACCACACCACCACCACCGACCCGTCACAATCAGTAATAGAAGGGTAACTAGGATTTTGTTCATATGCCTGGGGTCATGTTTCCCTATCGGCCCCCTGATCAGGCAAGCGACACTATAAGGGCCGGATTTCGGCCTCTCACAATCCGATGTAAAATGTGTGTCAGTTTTACATGATTTACAATATCGTCGTCCAGTTCCCTGGGCTGAATTGCTCTGTTTCTGCCTCTGTTGATCTTGTGGTTATTGTTGCTGTTGGTGGGCTGTTTTGTGTGTTGTGTTGTCCGTACTTTTGGAGTTATCATCTGGGTGATCCTTCTGTTTTGGGTGAATATCGTGGTGGCGCCTTTTAGACGGATTCACTTCCGACTGGGCGCTCTGGTACCTATCGGCAAACAGTACAGCCTGCTCAAGAGTTTCGGCCCCATGCTCCGCCAGGAACCGTCTCATGTCAGGGGTGAGCGAGTCTTTGAACTGTTCCACGACAGTCATCTCATACAACCCTTCATATGATTCATCAAAGGTGCCGAGAGATCCCCACTTCTCCAAGTACGTTTCTAGTCGTGTAGCAAATTGTCTATACGATTCATCTTTCTGTCGTTTCGCCTCACGGAATTTACCACGAAAAGTCTCTGCGTTAAGCATAAAACGCTGTAGCAGAGCTTTTTTCAACATGTCGTAGTTGTTCTGTTCTTCCGTGGGCATATTGAGAAACACATAAGCAGATCCCTTAAGACTCTGGGATAGCTTCATGTTGTATCTCTCTCTCCAAGCCATAGGCAGCTGCTAAGAATTCAAACCTAGAGAGATATATGTCTATTTCCTCGAAGCCTCAGAATAGACATCTAGTTGGAAGGATACTGCACTAGGTGCCACCACCTGAGTGGTGTTTCCTCCATCGCTATTTTGAGAACTGCCAGACCCGCAGTGGAACTAGAATCCACTCTTCTTCCTTCGATTTCCAATTCCTTCATTCTAATGGTGTGGGCTCTGTCGGCCTGTTCCCTCTCCTTAGCAAATGCCATTTCGGCCTGTTCCTTCTTTTCTGGGAATGCCCTCTGCTGTGGCTTTTCCACACTTTCCTTTTCTCTCTCTGCAGCTTCGAACACCCTTTGCTTTTCCTGTCCCTCGGTTTGTGCATTTTCGTGTTCTCTGGCCATCCTTCTCTCTTCCCTCTCGGCTGCTTTCTCTGCCTCCATCCTGTCCTTTGCCTCTTTATCTTTTTCTTTCTGTTCTCTCACCGAAGTAAGCACGAAGTCAGAAAGTTCTTTGGCTGAAAACCCTAGTTCGCGGCCTAGATTAAGGTAAAATGCATGGAGGTTTTGGGACTCTGCCATTCTGAGCAAAACATCAGTTTACAAAGCGACTCACATGCACAACCGCTACTAACACTAAACACCAAATTACAACACTGAATTTGCTTCACCAAGTGAACTTCTTATTTCTTTAACTTTAACTTTAGTTTGCAAGAAATTTTGTTTCTTCCAATTATTCAATTATTCTTTACACAGTTACTTTTACTGTTATTAATGAATGCAATGTATGCTCAGTCTTACAGTTACACACACTCTTGACACTATTCTTTCAGCAAATCTGAAATTTATGTCAGTCAAGTCTAGGGGAATAACTTGACAAGTTCTATAATCCAGCCGCGAGTCGCTCAACTGTGAATTATCACGCTTGTACGACCGCGTTCAATCCAAAGTCGAGACCCCAATTGTGACTGTATTTCCTCCCCTGCTTTGCAGTAGTGGCCCAACAGTGGCCAAAACTCAAGAGTATCTAATATGAGCTTCAAATGTATCTACCTTCGCACAAGATCACTCTTGGCTGAGATGTAAACAGAAGGGTGATGACACTTCTATTACAAAGGGAGTCTTCAAAAGATGTTCAGAATAAGCGAGAACAATACTGCTTTGGCTGAGTATGTTAACTCTGTAATTCTGCCGACGCTTTTGTGAAGGATTTAAGCACTTATTACTTTCAGCTCGTTTAAGCCTCCACCCCTGATTTACTCAGTGAAATTATATTATTTTATTATAGCTCTGTTTAGAGTGGTGTAGTAATTTGACTGAGACAAACATGTAGTAACTTTAAAATGACTAAATCGAAGTTAAATTTGTAACATTACAAATAACAAAATGTAATAATCACTTTAATTTTTAACAGTTGGAAAATAATTTGAATAGTTATAGATCAAGAAAAGTTATCATCACAGTCTTTATGGAATGTGAAATGTTACAAGAAGTTCAAGTGGCAGCATAGATTTGAACTTAGCTGCCAAAGGCGGTTTTGCTCCTTCTTTTGGGTTGGTTCTTTTCACACTGCTCACGCTCGTCTCTGATCAAGGTTGTCGGGGGTAGCTCGTTTCCCAGAAAGGTCAAGAAGAGTCTACCACGTGGGTCCTTCGTCTTAAAGCTTAGGCCACGGTTCCCTTCTTGTTTGTCACGAGCGGGAGAGGTTTTAGAAATATTTGTCGAGTTTGACAATTTTAGTGAAATCGACAAAGTAAGTGAACTGTCAGATTTTTAGAGAAGACACAGATAATGTGTGAAAATAGGGCGATTGTATGACAACCTGGAAGGAGGGTTATTACAGCTATCTCTCTTGCCAAGCCCACACTCGCTTATAGTCTTACGAATCACCCGCTCTCTCTTCTTTTTCACAGACTGATCGAGAATATAGTAAGAGCTAAATTTGTATGGAGAAAGGTCACGAACAGCGCAGTAACAAAAGGTTAAAATTTATTAAATTCTTAAAAGTAGAAAAACATATATCAAGTGTATCAGCACGCCAACAAAACAAGCAAATGCAGCAAAATCACAACAATTTAACAATTACAGAAACACATCAAGGGAACAAAACCAACTGTTCTGCCCTGATCCATAACTAAACCCAGAGATAAATCCTTCGGCTGTATGTGTATGATACAACGCTATCACAGTGTCTTACGTCTCTATCCAGACTGGAGGAATGTACTAAATCCAATGAGGGAAGAGCAAACGCTATCCTTGCGTAGCCTTCACAAATTACTAACACGATAAGCTGTAGGTTTATCTCTTGTCTTTCCACTGACCACTAATACGGGCGGGGGTTGTGACTGACCAGAAGTATACAAGACGAGGTCAAATTAGGACAGCTGTCCGCTGCGCTATTATCCAGCGCGTAAAATAGGCCTGCGTGCTTGATGCTTAAATCCGGTTGGGCTGGTTTGAACTTTATTGTGACTGAGCGCTCAGTTTAAGTACACAGTCAGATGCTTTCATTTCAGCTGGTGAAGATGAGCAGGATGATGTATTGGATACCACTAAAGCTCTTGCTTGTATTAAATCAGCGAGTAGCAAAGCACTACTGCACAATACGATTTCAGATTTGCTTTTGCTGGTTCTACACTGCATGAGCTAAATTTCCCGTTAGAGGGCTTATGTGAAGAGGGTTGCGATTTCAGCTACGTTATGACAACTCGTGGTGTTCGTTGCTTACTGTAGCCGTGAAGTCGAGGAGCGAGCTACATTCCTTGACTGAGATCCAGCTGTAAAGGTGGGGTACCCTGGAACTGAGACCAAAACAATCAACCTTTACATCAAGCAAATAAATACAATCATAACTAAGGTATACTAAACTGTTATGCCCCATTCTAGTATATGTAGTATAATTTTGATAGGTAAATCTCGGTGCTGTCTTTATCCACATGCGTTGTCCTCCTGTTAATTCCACTCTGTTATCAGCCTGCAGTCGCATAGGCTAAAATATCTTGTGCCTACATGTACATCTCAGCATGTGCTGACAGAAACAATCTGCTCGATGTCTTCTTCCAACTCAACATATGGGTTGTCCAACCAAGTAGTTCCCGTTAAGAGGGTATACTATTAATCATATCATTACTTGACATACATAAAATATTAGCACTAAATACATTACACAATAAAATTGTATGCGCCCCGTTGGGTCGATAAAAAAGGAAAAGTAATTACTTCCCACAAATAGAACACACCAAATTGCAATGTTACAATGCTATTATAATACACGGTGACTTAAACTTACACCTCTGACGTTTCCCTAAAGTAATGACAGCTTTTTTAGCTTACTATTTAACCCATGGGAAGCACTGAACAGACTATGAGGTTCTTCGCCTAGTAAGTATCTGTTAGCGTAAGTTTACCATTAACCCATTGTAAACAATAACACCAGGAGACACCTAACAGCTTAAGCACCTGTTAACTTAGGTGGTAGACTGCGTTACATTATCACTGAATTAATTACCGGGGAGAAATCACCTAAAATAAGTCAAGTCACACTGCTATCAGTTATATATATTAAAGCTAACATGAATTATATTACAAAATGTCAATACTTTTGCCCACAGTCGTATGTGTCTCATTTGGATCATCAGCGGGCGGTTAAAATTCACGAGACTGCTTGACTGAGTAAAACGTGTTCGGTCGCTGTACTTTTACAAGCGTAATCCCGAGTAACATAACTTTATTCTAGAGTCTACTTCAGAAGACAACAGACACGAGAAAGTCCCCTGCATAAAACATAATATTATCTCTCGCCAGCCGCAATAAGAAAGGGACGGCTGTCAAGGGCCGCTATCAAAGTCTCAGAACGAACGTGAGTTTCTGTCCCCTGAAATGGAGATGAAAAGGGGAATACCCAGGTATCAAAGATTTGCCTTGTTGCGCCGCTCACGCTACCAACTTTAGTAAGACAGCAGTTCGTTCTTCAAAGAATCTATTTACTCGGCCAGTGGTCAAAACACTGTAACGAGCGAAGAGCGTTCAACCTAGTTGGGCAGACTGCGCGTGCGTCTTAGGTAAGATTACCACAATCGCCGGTCGTTGGCCACCAAGAATCAAATGATGCATTTATAATAAACAAGAAACGAAAACAACAACCCGCCACTCTTCGGGGTGGGTGTCTGAGAGGGGAATAATAGGGTTACTGAGGCCATTAGAACAATGTAAAGACACGAAATACATATAGCCTGTGGAACCAGAAAGAATTTAGAAGAAAAAGGAGAAGGGGACGGATTGGAAAAGACAAATTATCAGTGGTTTTGTCACATTGTTCCAGAGATGGTACTTTCTGCTGGTACCACCAATAATCCAATCCTGACTCACATACTTTTCGCTCAGATGAATAAAAGAGACTTGAATCGGCCTCTTACACGCGTCTGGGGTTTCGTTAATTTAATAAGTCCCCTCTCTGACTTCGTGAGTGGTCCTTCAGTTTCCTTAGTCCCGGTTTCCTTTATTTAAAATGTTAGCGATTTCCTGGGCTATATTGTAAGTCTTGATGAATACTCCAATAAAAGGTTTCTGGTATTTTAAGAAGGAGTTCTGAATTCTAATTCTTCACTGTAGCAGCCTTGTGTATTGGAGGGCGATTTCTCAAGGGAAATAGCTTGAGAAAATGATCAGATTAGATTCCCTGCCTTCCCATGCCTTCGTTTGTTATGAGCTATCAAAAAACTCCAATCATATTCAAACAGGCGGGTATGGGATAATTTCAAAATATTCCGACATCGGATAATTTTGAACGTAAGGCAGAGGTCAACTCTCCCATATATGGTAATAAGATGTCCGATGCCCTTGTGTGCAAACTTCCAAACACACTGGTAACCGCATATGACAATGTGTTTGAGATGTAGCAATCTTACTTATGTCTAAAGTAATCTTGTCATCTATGTCTTATCTGTGATTAAGCCGATAGCGCCGGCCGATATACGTGTTAATCTGCCGCGCCTTTAGCCAACAAATCTGGACAACGCCAAGCAAATGTGATTATTATCACCTACAGGGAGTGTCGAGTGAGAGCAAATAATAAAAATCAGTACCACAATGTACCGATACTGCCGGAGTGAAACAAAGATCGATATGGGCCACCCCGTATTGTCACAAAAGTCAACAAAAAGTGGAAAAGTGAGTTTGTCATGGAGGTAATGTCTCCTAAAGCTGTTTTAAAATATAGAGAAATCTGTTATGAAATAAAAGCATTTAACAGTCAACATGAGTAAAGATATTGTATGTCATGAAGTAAATGTATTTAACAGTCAACAAAAGTGGAAAGGTTGTATGTCATGGAGTAAAGGTATTAAAAAGTCAACAAAAATGTAGAAATTATATGTCGCGGAGTAAATGTATTTAGCAATTGTTGTTTTTTTTAATGAAGAAATCTGTCATGAAGTAAATGTATTTAACATTCAACAGAAGTTGTATGTCATGGAGTAAATGTATTTAACATTCAACAGAAGTTGTATGTCATGAAGTAAATGTATTTAACATTCAACAGAAGTTGAATGTCACGGAGTACATGTATTTAACATTCAACATAAGTTGTATCTGATCACCCGTTTGCCTGTCACTTTGATTACGGAAACAACAACAAACGGATTGATTTGTCGTTGCCCTAAAGACGCCATTAGGCGTGATGGGAACAACGGCAAAGAAAATCTATTCGTTGTTGCCCTTAAGACGCCACTAGGCGTAATGGCCACTGACTGCTTTGTCGGTCGTTGGCTAAGGACGGAAGAAGAAGAAGAGAAGAAGATAAGTTGTATGTCATGAAGTACAAGTATTTAACATTCAACAGAAGTTGTATGTCATGGAGTAAATGTATTTAACATTCAACATAAGTTGTATGTCATGGAGTACATGTATTTAACATTCAACAAGTTGTATGTCATGGAGTAAATGTATTTAACATTCAACATAAGTTGTATGTCATGCAGAAAATGTATTTAACATTCAACAGAAGTTGTATGTCATGCAGTACATGTATTTAACATTCAACAGAAGTTGTATGTCATGAAGTAAATGTATTTAACATTCAACAGAAGTTGTATGTCATGGAGTAAATGTTTTTAACTTTCAACAGAAGTTGTATGTCATGGAATAAATGTATTTAACAGTCAACAATAATGGAGAAGTTGTATGTCATGGAGGCTTTATTTCATCATCATCATCAGTTGCCATCTCCACAACGAAGGTTGGCTGTAATGGATCTCCAACGTCTTCTGTCTCTTGTCTTGGTGGTGCACTCTGATAGACTCTTTCCTGTCCATCTCTTGATGTTATCTTCCCACTTATAGCGCTGTCTTCCCCTTGCACGTTTGCCTTCAACTCTCCCTTCTGTTATGGTCTTCTGCAAGGTGTTATGCCTTTTTATGTGGCCAAAGTATTTTAGCTGCCGAACTTTGACCTCCCTCATTAGTTCTCTTTTCATACCTAGATTTTCTAGGACCTCCTTATTTGTTTTCATCTCTTTCCATGAGATACGCCCCATTCTTCTATATATCCACATTTCAAGAGCCTTAATTCTTTCTTCCAAATGCTTATTCATCGTCCATGTTTCTGCACCATACAGAAATGCAGAATATATATAACACTTTATGATTCTCAGTTTTAATTTGTGAGATAACTGTTTGGATGTCAGTATATGTTTCATGTTGTTGAATGTAGCTTTGGCCATTCCTATTCTCTTCTTGATTTCTGTTTCACATCTGCCATCTTCTGTTATTATATGACCAAGATATACGTAGCTCTTGACTTGTTCCAGGATTTTCCCATTTACGCTTATCTTTAATGTGGGTTTATCGTCTGTTTTGCTAATTATCATAGTTTTTGTTTTCTCAATATTAATGTCGAGTCCATATTCATGACTTATACTGTTCACTTGTTTCACTAGTTCTTGTAACTCCTGTTCGCTTTCAGCTAACAACACGGTATCATCTGCATATCTAAGGTTGTTTATTGACCTTCCACTGATGTTCAGTCCTGGTATTTCCTGTATCTGTTTAAAAATTTACAATAGTTAAAATAGGAAAGGTGTCTCTGACATACAGTAGTTTGTACTCAGCACAAGTAGAACATTAGAGTTGCCTTAAGTGATCTTGTCATACAGGTAAGGAATTTTATGATAGGAATGAAATTAATAGTAAACATAAAGGAACTTGTTCACTTTTTTTTTTAAACTGTGTTAATTTTAGTGATTTGTCTGTGTTGCTGCATATTTGTTCTCTCATGAAGATATGTACATCAGTATGTTGTGTTGTATGTTTGTTCTCTCTCATGAAGATATGTACATCAGTATGTTGTGTTGTATGTTTTATGTTTGTTCTCTCTCATGAAGATATGTACATCAGTATGTTGTGTTGTATGTTTGTTCTCTGATGAAGATGTTTATACGAATATGCTGTGTTGCTTTATTTTGTATCAGTTGAGCTGAATTTTACCTTTTTTTTTAAATGCTCATTCATTGCTTTAACTACACTTACATTGAGAGCTGAGCTAAAAACAGATTTTGCACACTTTAGTTATATATTGTCTTCCTGCATATGTGTTAAATACAGGGATGATTTAATGCACACAAAATTAACACTGATTGTGACATAACGCGCACAAATAATCTCGACAAACTGTGTTAAATACAGAGATGGCAGACATACTAAATTAGGGGACATAATCTCTAGACAAAATTATGTCAAAATAACTGATGCAGAATGGGTAATTATCTCCACATGAAAGGTCAGGGTGCAGGGTGTTGAGAAGAAAAGAGCTAATTCATTTGCTCTATTACTTGCTAAAGTTGTAAATAAAAACAACATCATCCCAAGATGATGGTGTTGTGAGTTGATCATTTGAACTAGCGTGTACAAAAATCCGACCCGTACATTCAAGTTTTTAACACTTAACTCCCCTTAAATAAAAATATGACTTAACAGACTACACCGACCCCCTGGGAATAAAAGGACATCATTTTTTTTTTTGACAATTACATCGAACAAAAATGTGAGGTCGATGACATTCTAATATCTACAACAAATAATTATATTATGTTAAGTCATATTTTTAAATCAACAAAAAAGTAATGAAAGTAAGTATAAAGTGAGCAAATAAAGTATACAAAGTAATCAGATAAGTATACAAAGATAATCAGATACACAGAAATATGAAGTATATCCAGTAAAGACTGCGTATGAAATAACAGATAGAAAATGAAAAGAAAAGATGAAGTAAAAGAAGAATGACCATCAATGAAAGAAGACAATGACATGAGAATAGGAGAAAAAAAACAACAATGATACAACATTGTAACAAGTAAGTTAAACAATGCATTGTATAAATAAACACAATTATGGCAAAACAGCATATATTAGAAAAAACAATGCATATCTAAACCAAAGAACAAATAGCTAGCTACCATCTAAAAAAATTGCATAATATGCAAAATAACTAAGTTACTAAACTTATGGAGTACAAATGATGAACTCATAATAGACATCCAAATTAACAATAGTGTTATACATAGTTATTCCTGACGCACAATCAAGCGCGGGGTAAACAAAAATACATCCCAATGTTCAGAAAAAGCACGTTTCCAATGTACAATACTGTACCACAATGTATCATAATGATAATCTAAGTTTAAATTGTATTATCACTATAATAGTAACACGTTCAATATTTATATCAAACACCGTCATACAAGAACAATATGGCAAAGGCATGGTGCATAAAAAAGGAAATAATACAATGTCTTAGATTAAACATACACTATAAATATTAACAGCTCCAGTGATCTTGAAAACTCGTGTGAGCATGAGTATACATAATCATCTAGAGTGGCGGCAAAATTCTGACCGTCTTCACTGGAACAGGAAAACTTGCCCAAGGCGACATATACAACAGGTTGAAAAGTAATAGCCTAATCACGTAACATAGCAACTCTGATTCTCATGGAAAACCCGGCGCTGTGAAAAAACACAAATGAAAATCACTATTTTAATAACGGTAGGATTTTATGAAAGGCAACAATTAACTTTAAATTTAACCTACCGCGTGTGGTTTTGTAAACTTCCGACCCCTGTACGATGTTAATCAAACCTTCCTCCGTTACATAAGAAAGGGTAACAGAGAAAGTAACACAGCGTGAACTAGAATCTTGAATTAAATAGGGTCATGAAAGTGTTCTATCAGTGTGTAATAATATATAATAGAATTTTGAAGACATAAGTGACACTGAAATCTCCAGAAGATGGTAGTTAAGCAGAATCATGTGGGCATCGAGACAATATGTCTGCCATCACATTATTTGAACCTCGAATAGCTCGTATAGAAAAGTGGAAAGGCTGTAGCGAAATAGCATAACGAGTGGATCTTGAGCTCTTCAAGTCCTTATTCTGTATAGCTGTGAGAGCTTTTTGGTCAGTCTCTACTATGAAATGTGCGCCAAGAAGGAACCTTTGAAGCTTTAGAATCGCCCAGACCATTGCTAACAATTCACGGTCTAGGACAGAATAGTTCCGTTCTGCCGCAGTCAACTTTCTAGAGACATACATCACTGGATGCAAAGTTTCAGAATACTCTTGCATCAATGCGGCCCCGATCCCTGTCGATGAGGCGTCACTGCAAAGAATAAAATGCCTATCTGCATTGGGTAGTCGTAAGATAGGAGCAGATGAAAATAAGAGTTTAATTTTCTCTAAAGAGTTCTGACATTCTGGGGACCAGTGTACCATGTTAGGCGATCCTTTTTTCAATAGGCTGGAAAGAGGTGCAGTGATCGATGATAAGTGTGGAATAAATCTTCCATAAAATTGAATTAGACCTAGTAGACTACGAACCTGTTTTTTTGTCTTAGGAGTAGTGATATTGAGGATCTTCAACACGGTGGCCCAAAAAAGAGATGTTACTGAACCCAATATGGGCTTTAGACGGTTTAGCCGTCAAATTGTGAGACCGAAGTGTGGAGAAAAGTTCAGAAAGACCTTTAAAGTGATCATCCCAAGAATTACTAAAAAGGCAAATATCGTCGAGATACGCAATAACATCTGGACGATGAGAAAGAATTCGACGCATCATGCGTACAAAAGTAGCTGGGGCGTTGACTAGACCGAAAGGCATAAAGTTCCATTGGAACATACCCCGAGGTGTTGAAAAGGCAGTAAGAGGTTTGGCGCGTTCAGTAAGTGGAACTTGCCAGTATCCTTTGGACAAGTCGAGTTTAGTAAAGAAAAGTGACTTAGAAAGTTTGATGAGCAGATCTTCCAACAAAGGCATTGGTTCTGCATCAAATTTAGTCACTTGATTTAATTTACAATAGTCAACACAAAGACGTATGTTATTGTCTTTTTTTTTGACAATAACCATAGAAGAAGAGTATGCCGAAGTAGTTGGTTCAATTATCTTTAAACGTAGCATTTCATCTAATTCTTTTTCAACTTGAGTTTGAAAATGTAACGGAATTGGGTAAGGTCTAACTCTAATAGGGTTATAATCAGTGAGTATTATGTCATGTGTAATGACCGATGTTTAACCAGGAATGTCGGTAAGCACGTCGTGAAAAGACTGCAATAAAGAAGAGACTTGCTGCTGTCTTTCCGTAGGTAACTCAGCAGAAATAGTTACGTTTTCCCATGATTCTGTCGAATGTAATGGGATAACAGGAAGAGGGAGATGTACATCGGAGAAAGTAGCCTCTTCCTCCTGAATAACGGTCAAAGATGCATAGTGATTATGACGGACCGGAGGGTCATCAATCGCCTAAAAAAACGACTGTAGATAGTATGGACGGGCATGAAATTATTTCAGCTTATTAATGTGGTAGGTTTTATGCTTCCCGTCAACATCGACTACATAGTCGACGTAAGAAATTCTTGAGACAATAGTATAAGGACCTTTCCAGGAAATAAGAAGTCGATTATCCCTACGAAGACGTAATACAAATGCCTCATCACCAGGATAGAGTTGTCGTAGACACCTGTATCTATTGGCAAAGAGCCTCGCCTTCTCCTTGGCAGACTCAGATGCTGTGGTAACTAACCTACATGCATCAATAATTTTCTGTCTGAGAGCAATGACATATTCGTAAGAAGATTGAGTGTCATCGTTAATATCCTCAGCAGTTAATAGGTCGTGAAGTAACGACATGGGACCACGAGGTTGCGCACCAAAAACGAGCTTGAATGGTGAAAAACTAGTATGCTCATTTCGCACTTCCCGATATGCGAAAAGTGCAGCGGGTAAAACCCTGTCCCAATCCTGAGAATAATCATCAGTTATCTTCCGAAGTAAATTTTTAAGCGTTCTATTTTGACGCTCAACCAAACCGTTTGACATAGGGTGAAACACACTGCTTAGAGACCTGTCAATGTGGAGCATGGCCATTACCTGAGACATAGAGTCTGACACAAATTGTGTGCCATGATCAGATAAGATTTGTTTGGGAAAACCCAGACGTGAGAAAATTAGCCAAAGAGCATCTGCAATATCAGCAGAAGAAATGTTTTTAAGAGGTATAGCCTCTGGCCAACGCGTACACATATCGATACATGTAAGGATGTATTGGTGTCCACTGGCAGATTTGACTTTAAAAGGACCAATAATGTCAATTGCCATTTTCTGAAAAGGACGAATAGGAATATCTGCAGCTTGAATAGGTGCTGCATGGCGTGGACATCGTGACTTAACCTCCTGACATATTTTACAGGAGCGACAATAAATAGTTATATCTCTATTTACGCCCGGCCAAAAGAAGGAAGAAAGAACCCTAGATTTAGTTCGGGAAAATCCCATATGTCCTGCACACTGAGAGTCGTGAGCATGTTGCAAAATACGCACTCTCATGTCTGTAGGTACCAGAATTTGCAGCGTGGACGAAGTAGAACCCCGTACCATACGAACTAGTACTCCATTCTTAATTAAGAACCAATATTTAAGATTTGTGTCACAGTTTGCATTATCTTGTTTAACTAGCAGGAAAAATGTTTGCAATGATGTATCATTTTGCTAAAGTTGATAAAAGACTCCCGTGAAATGATAGAGTGAGGATCTTGATTATGTACTTCGTTAATTTCAGCAGGTGGGATCTGTAAAAGATCTCGAGCTTGTGCTCTAGTTATGACTGTATAAGCAGCCTGAATGTTTTGCTCTTCCCGGATAGCAATCTGTTGTGGAGTACACTCCTTAACGCCATGTATTCATCTGACGATAAGGTCTGCAATTGGATTCGGGAGCATACATGCGTGGACATGTCCCGTAAAAAAGGGAGTGGCTATGTGGACGATAGCAGTCGGGAAAGTTTCAACTGTCCTACCAAATGTCACACATTTCACTACATCACCAGTGGCACAGGAAGGATGTATCAGAGACTGCTTAATCCCAACAGTTGTGCATCCAGAATCAAAGAGAACTGAGACTGGATTATTATTTACAAATCCCTTATGTAGAGTAAGAGACCCTCTTCCGTCATGCGCAGCTAAGGCAGGAAGAGTGGGTAGAGGATGACCGCAACTCAAGGTAGTTATAGCTGTAGGTTGGAACAAAGTTGTGCACTCAGGGCACTGAGATGCTCTCTCGAAATCGAAAGCAGAACAAGCAGTAGCGTTTGAGACACTATCATTATTGTTACCTTGATTATTGATAACCTGGGGCTCCTGTTGAGCAGAGTTAGAATGGCGATGCGATCTATCATTTGAAGATCTACCGTCATATCGCGATCCATCGCGACTATTATCTCTATTGGGACCATTGCTATTTCCTCTATTAGGACCATTGTTCTGATTTGAACCCCAGTTAACATAGTTGCGATTACTATTTCCCCTTTGATCAAAATATCTATTAGATGGATTTTGTTATCTGCGAGAAAAATTATTGTAAGGTTGATAATCTCTAGTGTAGTTACCCCTTCCAAAATTTCCATAATTGTTGGAACCAAAATGCTGAGGTCCGTTAAATTGTCTCCAGTTTATTGGAGAAGGAGAATTACTACGTGATGGACCCCCTTGGCACTGTCCAAAATCACGATTATATCTCCTAAAAAAATTGCAATCAGCACTTTGAGATCTATGGCGCAAATTAGGACCATATGGTATTGCCGAGTGGCTAACAGTCATATTTGGGTGTGCCATGACGTATTGGCAACAGTATTGTTCTATATCTTTCAAGTTCGTAGGCTTTCGCTCATGTAGAAAGGAAAGCAGCCCTGACAGTATCATAGTTATTTTTGTCGGGCCCCTCCAACCTACTTAAAACATTCATAGCTTCACCCGAAAGTAGTTGCAAAAGTCGAGCACAATATTCCGACTTGTCTATCTTCTGAGATTCACATGTAAGTTCAAATCTATTTAGGTAAAATACAACATCGTCAGAGGTAGGTTTAAAAGCAGGCAAACTGAGCTTATAAGAATAAGTATTTGTCTTATGAGAAGTAGTTTGAGTGTTTGTAGGATTTTGTGTATTAACATTATTCATCACCTTTAATCTCTCCAGCTCTATAGACAACACCTTTTCCTCGTGCAGCCTCGTATTTTGTTCAGCTTGCATCTGAAGTTTCCTCTCTTCCATTTGCATTTGCTGTTGAATTTTTTTCTCTTCCATTTCCATTTGCTTTTGAATTTTTTTTTCTTCAGCCTCTAATTTCTGTTTTTCAGCCTCAATTTTCTGTTTTTCAGTTTCCATCTGAAATTTTCTCTCTTCTGCCTGCATCTGCAATTTTCTATCTTCAGTCTCCATTTTCTGTTTTTCAGCCTCCATTTTTTGTTTTTCAATTTCCATTTGAAGTTTCCTCTCTTCGAATTTCTGAGCTTTGTCATATTCGACACGTGCGAATTTGTCACGTAGACATTTATGATCTATAAATTGCCTATATCCTCTTCTTCTTCTTTCACCGGTATCCTCTATTTTATTATCATTTTTATCCTTTTTCCTGTGTTTTTCGCATTCGTACGTTTGCGACTATACACATTACTATTTTCCCATTCTAACTTTCGCCGGGCTTAGTTTCTCATTTAGAAACGCACTAGTGAGGTTATTACGTAGATGCCAGGCTCGGGAGGTTATTTCGTTGTGGACGTAAACTGTGAATATTCGTTTTCGCCATACTTATAGGCGAGATATCGTCTGCATTTTTCACCTGTCACGTTTCTCGCACTTGCCATGAGCGCTCACGGTCCGATAGCTGGACGGAGGTGTGAATCGCGCCAGACGCATTCGCTCAGACCAGACAGTGTCTGGGATATTCCACCTGACACGTAGTTTCTCGGTTACCTTTCTCAGCGAAAAGTGTGATCTGCCACTCACTCCTCGCTCAGTAATGAGGATAGGAGGTGTCATAGACGCACTGATGGCAGTTACGGCATGCATCTATGTACAGAAGGTGTTAAGAGAAGGGGAGGCTATTGCGTAGTTTATGGAAATAGTGGACATCTTTGTCTGGTGTTTCATATATACTGGAGGGAGTTAGATTTTATTTTCATTCAGTCCTCTAAATTCGCAGTAGACAGGTTGCTCGGAATAGAATAAGCTGTATAGCGAAGTTTCTCAGTTTGTTTCGACAATTTGTCGAACTTCTAGACTTCCATAAATATTCAGCGTATGATTCTAAAGTTGTGCGACTACCTGTAGTACTGTTTGAGGTAAAAATATATTATATCTAGTATTTTGTGAAGTGATAAAGTGATAATCGCTTATTTCATATTTGATGACGCCCAATTTATATTATGATTGAGTAATTGGCCGCCAAATGACGCGTGCACCATGAGGTGAGTGATGGTGCCCGTGGTCTGGTTTTGTGAAGTGTGCAGATGTGTACAGTCAAACAATGATCATACAAAATAACAGGGCAATCCACATTAGGACGTCAGTAAACTCACGACGTATAAAGTCAATGATTCTTGTAACAGCCGATGACGTTTTTCTTCATTATTTATTGTGGACGCCACAGTGACAAAATGGTTACGCGAATATGTAGGCACATCAAACAGTCATTATCACAGCAACATTCAATACAGCAATGGACGGTAGACAGCATTACAATGATGAGTCAGATGCATGTTATATTTCATAGTGCTGTAAATGTAGTCAGGTGAAAAACTCCATCCTTTTCTATAACAGCCAGGAGATAACCAGATGTATGAGATCAGTTCACTCTCCTTAATCTGACTTCAGCAAGACAGACACGTCTGCCGAAGTATAAATAATGTCCTCAAAAAATATCCTCTAGATAATAAAGGTTTTCCAAACCTAGTTCATTTAACAAAGTAGCAAGTAATAGTCCTTGGGACATGCATCAACCGATGCAGTACAATACAGCGACATGTGAGCTGGGAAAAACATCTCGTGACGACGCCTTCCGAAGACAGGCTATGAATCAAAAATCGCTCACGACCAAAAATCGATAGAGTTAATGAAAAGTTAATTTACCTTGCCTTCAGGAAATACACAGAAATATTACGCCTCCCCGGCATGTGGAAATACACTAGAGGTATTATCTCGAATAAACGAAATATCCATTAAGAGGACTTCACATTCCTGACAGAACAAAAAATAGCGGAGATCCCCTCTTCAGCGAGGCATCCCCCTAGCTATTCAAAATCGCTCACTCGACTGGTGGGCGGAAATCGATCGACCAAGAAACAGGACCAGTCATGCGCAGTCCAGCGCAAAATGACCACAGCTCAGAACTTAAGACGCAAGGACCTTTACTACGAACCAGCGTAAGAATGATTACCTTAAAAGGATAACCCAACAGGTTGCCAACCGTTTTTCTGAGAAAACGGCCTAGCATAGCAAACTTAACTGCATTCAATACCAACGCGAGGAGACAGCTGCTTACCGAGAAAAGTGACTATAAATTTCAAGCAGTTGTTGCCCTTGCGTTATAAAATATATATCGTAATAAAACGATGTTGCGAGAATTTCTCACGCAACAATATTTCACTAGTTTCTTGTGTGCAGAGTGAATAATTTATAAGTTGGTTAGATTTCTCTAGCTGATGAGTTACAGTGGAAAACAGAATAAAGTATAATTTCTAGCTTAAACTCAGTCGGCTAATAAAGGAATTTAATTTTACTGCTAAAATAATCAGACGAGAATAATTTTTCTAAACTAACTTATAAATGCTAGATGCCTCATGAGTGTTGACGGAATCCGTAGGTATTCCTAATTCATGCTGATTGATTGTTATATATAACTTATTTCACGGGAAGTTTTAAATGATAAGTCAAGCTATACGCTTGCAGTTTAAAAATGTAAGTTATATTGAGTACATAATATGTAAAATATTTCATATGTATTTTTCTTTATTCAGTGAAAACTGTGGTACCCAATCTTTGCCAGCGTTCTAGTACGTGAACATTATCTGTGAAGAACTTAAGCACTTTCATTACATGAACTGTAACAGTTAAATGAAGTAAAAGGCCTATCGCGCCAGAATTAATTCTTCCAGAATAACACTTAAGTACAGATCAGCCCGCTGTGGCAAGCAAATATCAGTAACATTCCGACAGAGTTTTGACTAGTAGTGTGGTGACCAAATATAGTCATATACTGAGATACGGCACCAGACCTGACATTCCTCATTTCTAGAAACCTACGCTAGTGACACTGTGCTCTGCTAACTTTCGTGCCTGGACAAATTTTATGTGACTTAAACAGACATCCGAAAAATAAGAACACCCAAGGAATCGTTCCCTGAGACAGAGAATTCCGTACGTCTTTTTGGAACTGGGGATTTCTTGGTCAAGACTGCATTTACGGGTCTTTGTGAAGGTCCTAGGATTTATTATGTTCCCAGAGGAAGTAGAAACATGCGCACGTGGCCACGGCTGAATAAATAGAGTGAACGCAGGTCTGAGGGTTATTTTACCGTTGTATTTTGGCACTTATTTGCTGTCATAACTTTCTTCATGCAAGTTTGTTTTGCTAACAATATTTTTCCTTAAACTAGATTATAGTATCAGGTCTGTTCATATCTTAAACGGGGAAAACTCTTAGACTCAATCCTATGTATCTGGGACTCTTTGTGCTAACATCTTTCTCCTAACGGGACTGTGGGCTATCCATCGAGGGAAGATCATATCTGTGGGTCTACCAGTTCTTGTAGCATTCCTTGATTTGTTTATGACTTTGTGTATATGTTTTTTTGATGTAATTTTACATGTTGTGACGTAAGTTTACAATGATAAATAAACTTAACAATAAATTAATCAGCATGTTGGTCAGCTCGTTCTAAATATCTATATAATCATTTGTTATAGTTTCCCACGTCTGTGTGTCTACCTGTCGTCACTTGAATGTGCGTGCACGTGAGTGGATAAATATATATATTTAATGTATATGTGTTAGACTGTCTGACTACTCTAGATCTGTCGTAGAAGATAGGTGAGAGAGAGAGAGGAGGTTTCTCGCTCTCAGAGACAGCCTCTATCACAATTCTACCACCTCACTCGTGGAAATCTATTTTGTATTTCTATCTCACACTGTGACTATCACTCATTCTAATCTATTCAGAAGGGACCAACCCAAGTCTTAATTCTCCTATCAAAAATCTACGACAGAATTCTTTTACTTCCTCAGTAGTCATACCAAGGGATTTCCCTTGTTTAATAAAGTAGTCTAAAGTAGACATTTTGTCTAATTTTATGAGATAGGTAAATTATGTAAATATACCCGGAGAGGGACCCAAAGATGCAGCAATAATGAATGCAGTCAGCGACCCATAGCTTGACTGCTTGCATCAGGATCAGCGAACCAGAGCTGGTCAAGACCGTACTCCACCTCCACGTGGTGGTCCTGGAAACAGTCTGCAGCAGTGAAGTCTGGCTGAGCGAGTACGGATCGAAGAGGGAAGGCAAACCCGGTAACAAAAAATGTCGTGCAGAAGTCGGATGCGTCGACCGAAAGGTGCAGATATCACAGCTTTGGCGTAAACAGACACAACGCAACCACCGTCCTTTTCAGGACGAACGAGGAAGAAAAAGAAGAATACCTGGAGAAGCTCACTTTATCCCAACTCAGTGGGTGGTAAGTCCTTGCTTAAGAACTTGTATAATTACTTTTAAACCTATTAACAATGTCATTAATTACTTACAAAATATGCATCATAATATTATCTGACCATGAGAGAAATAGACAACGCAAACAAGAGTGACGAAGACAAGATATAAAGAACAAATGACCACGTTCGCAGAATCAACTAAACAAGAAAGCAAACTAAAGAAACAAATATTGCAAAAAGTGCAATGACACTGCAAAAAGTATGACAATACAAGCGGCAACACAGTGTATAAACGAAATATTTGTATAGAAATAAAAAATAGAAACGAGAGGAAGACACTCACAAAACAATTAATCAAAAAAAACTAAGGTACAGAGAAAAATATAACGACAACAACACTGAGACGTTTCGTCACACCTAAACAATTACTGTCGTGAGGGACAAGTAGCGATCTGAACTTCGGCAAGGTTTTTAGCCTTGAACCGGAATTACCGCTTAATTGAGACTCACAAACTAAATCCTAAAGAACGCTTACGAAGGCCCTGGGTGAACTGGGATGTCCCCTTCGTAAGTCACCAACCCAACCAAACCCGCCTAAACATAGAACATATAACATAGAACAAGTCAAAGGATAAATAGCCTAAGCTCTGAGGAAGGCTTGACAACACCTACAGTGGTACCGTTTACAACACAAAAAAACCACTTATCTTCAAAACGAAAAATTCCCGGCCTCCATAACAACAATGATGGGTAACGGTAACACACTAAAGCAGAGCGTAGATGGCAGCAGGATTCTCCAGCTTCTCAGGTCCTTGACACCGGATGACATCTACCTGAAACTTGTACAGGAAACAAGAACTGGAAACTCTGCAAACCTTGACTTGACATGTTGAACTAGTATAATAAACTCCTTGTAGTTAGTACAATGTCAAACACACACCACTTCTGTAGATGATATAAGCCCACGAACCTGACTCACCACTGTTAAAGATCCGTGAGTGGTGGAAGAAGATAATGTTGATGTTACGCTGAGGAAGGCAATCAGCTTGTGGTTGGGCTTACGGATGGCCGACAAGTGTGTAGATATGTATCTCTGCATACGCAAATGTTAAGGGTTCTTTCATCTAGACAGACTGAAATCACACACCACAGCAAAACGTAGGAGTCAGGGAATATTGGAACTCCTGGTAACGCTGTACAGTTTAATACGACAAACTCACGTGAACATCATGGGACGACATTTCATAACAAGTCATGGAGTATCAACAGTTCACAATATACTCATACAGCATCAGGTATAAGATATCCATAGAACATTCACTTCAATAAACAGTACATAGCAAGCCGTTATATCCAAGGCTTTGAATAGCAGGTACAATATCTCTCAATCTTCACTTGAATAAACAGTACATTAGTAAGCCATAATATCCAAGGCTTTGAATAGCAGATACAATATCTCTCAATCTTCACTTGAATAAACAGTACATTAGTCATGTCCGTTGAACCAACAGGTGGTTTCTTCCGCGCAGTCTATCGAATCCAGTCTTCGCATGCATGGGTAGGCAGACCCTAACTCACCGAAGGTATAAAACCATTCGGCTACCTTCACCTAGTTTAGCCGGCCTGTCAAAGCCGTTGCCCGGGGGGTGGCCGCTGTCGCATGCTGACAGCTACGAGGAGCCACAGGTGAGAGCTGGATGCCAGGTTTGGACCAAAGGTGGCCGAGCTGCCCTTACCAGCAACGCGCTGTGGAGCGTAAGGAGCACGGCGAGGCACGTAGAAAGCCCTGGTCATCCACTGCACCTGACTTCATCTCCAGTCGTCTTGACTTGTCTTGCCACTGGATTGAGATGGACCCAGGCGAGAGAGTGAGGTCGACGAATTGCGCAACTCTTCCTCACTTTAATCCAAATCACCGCGCAAGTCACTCTTTCATCCATTCATCCATCCACTCACAACAAGTCCTGTGGCGATGGGCGAGCGGCGAAGCGGCAGGCGTGGGTACGCTGGCAGTCGTAGTCGCAGACCTACACACAGGCGGCTCAGGCCATATGGTCGTCTTCCACTGATCGGAGCAGCAGTGGGATTCGGCAGCCCCCTGAGTGTCTGAGCAGCCCTCTTTAGGAAAGCACTGCTCACCTCCATGGCATGAGGAAGGGGCTAGAAAAGGTGCCCTAAACATTGCCTGCTCCACCATTACCTAACCAGCTTACCGCGGTTGGTGGGTACCCTACTTCGGCGGGCGACATATAAGAAAAAGAAAGGACAGATTTTTCCCCCTCATTCTAGGCGCATGGAATGTGCGCACTCTCCTTGACAAAGACTTTAAAGCAAACAGACCTGAGAGACGAACTGCCCTGATTGGGAGAGAACTGGCCAGGTACAACATTGACATAGCAGCACTGAGTGAAACTCGACTTGCAGGTGAGGGCCAACTTTGCGAAAAGGGTGCAGGTTATACATTCTTTTGGAGCGGAAGAGGAACTGAAGAAAGACGAGAAGCAGGGGTTGGATTTGCAATCAAAACAGCAATTGTCAGCAAGTTAGCGGGGCCCCCAAAGGGAATAAATGACCGACTGATGACGGTCAAGATCCCCCTGTTCTATGGAAGAAAACATGCCACCATCAGCGCGTATGCACCAACTATGACAAACCAGGATGACGTCAAGGATAAGTTTTACGAAGAACTACATGCAGTCATTGCATCAGTTCCTAAAGCAGATAAGCTCATCATTCTTGGTGACTTTAATGCAAGAGTAGGCTCAGATAACATCTCCTGGAATGGCACTATTGGAAGGTACGGCGTGGGTCGCTGTAACAGCAATGGACTTCTTCTCCTCCAGACTTGCGCAGAACATGACCTCCTTGTCACCAACACCATTTTTCGACTTCCTACCCGCAACAGGACCTCCTGGATGCACCCTCGCTCAAAGCATTGGCACTTAATTGACTATGTAATTGTTAGGAAGAAGTTCAGGCAAGATGTCCGGGTGACCAAGTCCATGTGTGGTGCCGAATGTTGGACTGATCATCGCTTCATTGTATCTAAACTTAAAATTCGTATCCAACCAGCCAGGCGCCCTCAGGGGAAGAAAACTCAAAAGAGGCTGGATGTCACCAAACTAAAGAAGACAAAAATCAAACAGTCATTTACTGACACCTTAGAAGACCGTCTCAAATCTATCTCGCTAGACGGCCAAAGTGTGGAAACAAATTGGGCAGCCCTAAGTGAGCAGATCTACAACACTGCTACAGAGGTCCTGGGTCCTTCTATCAAGAAACAAAATGACTGGTTTGATGAGAACTCAGATGATATAAAGCAGATGTTGGCTGAGAAACATTATCTCCATAAAGCATATTTAAATGATCCAAAATCTACATCCAAGAAAGACGCTTTCAACAACATGCGTAGAATCGTCCAACATAAATTACGCCAGATGCGGGATTCATGGCTGAGTAATAAAGCAGATGAGCTCCAAGGCTTTGCTGACAGCCATGACTTGAAAAGTTTTTACCTTGCACTCAAAGCGGTCTATGGTCCAACATCATCAGGATCATTTCCCCTCCTTAATGCAGATGGAAAAACTCTAATTACAGACAAGGAAAAAATGCTCCAACGCTGGGCTGAACATTTTAATAATATTCTGAACCAGCCATCATCTATTAACGACGAAGCCATCATCCGCCTGCCCCAAATTCCTATAAATGAAGCATTAGATGATGTACCAACTCTGGAGGAAACTAAGAAAGCGATTCGTCAACTGTCTAGTGGAAAGGCCCCCGGCTCCGATTCAATTCCTGTTGAGGTCTATAAAGATGGCGGTGCAGTTCTGGTAGAGAAACTTCACATGATCTTCCAGCAAATGTGGCAGAGTGAAACCATCCCACACGATCTCAAGGATGCGTCAATTATACATCTATATAAACGTAAAGGTAATCGCCAAGACTGTAACAATCATCGAGGCATCTCTCTTTTATCAATCGCTGGGAAGATATTCGCCAGAATCCTTTTGAATCGCCTTACGGCTCATCTTGACAAAGGTCTTTTACCTGAAAGTCAGTGTGGATTCCGGAAAGAACGTGAAACCACAGATATGGTGTTCGCTGCAAGACAGCTACAAGAAAAATGCCAAGAACAGCACTGTGACCTGTACACAGCTTTCATCGACTTGACAAAGGCGTTCGACACGGTCAGTAGAGAGGGTCCATGGAAGATCATGGCAAAATATGGCTGCCCAAAGAAATTTATCACAATAGTGCAGCAACTGCACGATGGAATGCAGGCTAGAGTTCAGGAAAACGGTGAGCTATCAGAGCCTTTCCCCGTCTCAAACGGAGTTAAACAAGGGTGCGTACTTGCACCGACTCTGTTCAGTATCATGTTTTCTGCTACGCTGACTGATGCTTTTAGAGACGGGGACACAGGAATCGACATTAGTTATCGTATTGATGGAAAATTGTTTAACCTTAGGAGGCTTCAAGCAAAAACCAAGGACAAATCACACACCATCAGAGATCTTCTGTTTGCTGATGATTGTGCCCTCAATGCTGGCTCAGAGGCTGATCTGCAGCATAGTGTGGATAGATTCTCCGAAGCCTGCGCCAACTTTGGGCTTACCATCAACACGAAGAAAACAGAAATCATGTACCAACCAGCTCCTGGCACAGTTTATACTGAGCCAATCATCAAGGTTAATGGTGAGAAACTGAATGTTGTGAACAGATTCCCATACCTTGGTAGCACACTATCCCAGAACATTGTCATTGATGATGAGGTGAACACCAGGATCTCCAAAGCCAGCAGCACATTTGGCAGACTATACACCAACTTTTGCCATCGAAGTGGCATTAGTCTACAGACAAAGCTGAAGGTGTACAGAGCTGCGGTGCTTCCAGTGCTGCTTTATGCATGTGAAACATGGACTGTATACAGGCGCCACGTAAAGAAGCTAAACCACTTCCATACAGTCTGTCTCAGGAAGATAATGAACATCAAATGGCAAGACAAGATCCCGGATACCGCCGTTCTTGTTAGAGCTGGTATCCCTAGTATTGATACTATTCTGATGCAGTCACAGATTCGCTGGGCAGGTCATGTAGTCCGCATGCCAGACCATCGACTGCCAAAGATACTTTTTTATGGTGAGATACAGAAGGGTAAACGCTCCCATGGTGGCCAAAAGAAGCGCTTCAAAGACACGTTAAAGACGTCATTGAAAACCTTTAACATAAACCCGGACACATGGGAAGCTGCTGCGCAAGACCGAACTGCTTGGCGCACATCTCTTCGTAAAGGTGCAGCGGCATGCGAATCATCCAGAAGAGCAGCAGCGGAACAGAGGAGACAAGCTAGAAAAGACCGTGTAATAAAACCTTCACATGAAGCAAACATTCCCTGCCCACACTGTCCGAGATCTTTCCAGGCCCGCATCGGGCTCATCAGTCACCTTCGTACCCATATTGGATGAACAGAGTGGTCTTCATCACCCGTGATGGACGAACAACACATTAGTAAGCCATAATATCCAAGGCTTTGAATAGCAATTATCAAATATTCCCTTTCACAAAAATCTCTGGTACACACTAGCGAAATGGATAACGTCCATTCCGAAGCTCTGCCAGAAACGTACTGTGTCGAGATTACCGTATCTCAGTACAGCTCAGCCAATAACACATGCGCGGGCTAGCCTCGAGAGACTACCGCTCAGCTCAAACCGTACCTACCCCAAAAATCTCACTAGGAACCTTCGAACAGTTTCCTTTATCATATTTTTAAACAAACTAACAACTAGTCAGGTAACAGTTTAAACATTACTGAGCATACAACCCCGAACTAAAAAATTCTCTCACCACGCAGAGCGTGTTTACTAGCGTGTACAAAAATCCGACCCGTACATTCAAGTCTTTAACACTTAACTCCCCTTAATTAAAAATATGACTTAACAATCATTATGTTCCTTTGTTTTTTTTTTTTTTGTGTGGATGAAACACGAAGCTCATTACTGCAGCTGCTCCACTTGCATTAAACCTGCAACTTATTTCATTTATAAATATGTTTATTTCACTTTCTCGTTACCAACTGCTACATTGCCCATTTCATGTATTGTGTGTGTGTATGTGGGGGGGGGGGGGGGGGGAATGTATGTCCAGTGATCTTATGTGTAGCACAGACTTTGCTCAGGTTCTGCTTTTTTCTTACCTATTCTAGTTTGGGTAGGCCTATATTTGCCTGGGTTTCTGTAGCTGCAGTCGACTATCAGCTCTGTGGAATGCTTTTTGTCAATTTGATATTACATTTTTTGACTGCAAGCTATAAACTCCTTGAAAAATTGTTTTTTGGCTCTTTAGTGCATTAAAACCCTGTGTTTAAAATATTTTTTTATGTTCTTCTTTTTAGTGTTTTTTATTTGTTGTTTTTAAACTTAATTCAAATGTAATCGATCCGCTAATGGCATCATCAGTTTGCATACAAGAGAAGTTAAATAAAAGCGTGTAAAAATAGGACCACTTAAGCACAGTAGGTTTCACCCTTTAATTACTTCGCTTGTATCGCTACCAATTGTATCCAACACTCGTTAGCATTGACTAAATTAACAGCGTCCAAAAAAACAAAAAAAGAAACTGCACATGCATGACCTCATCTATTTTGACACACTCAATGATTTTTTTTTACTATTTGTATTTTAACGAGTGCCTGAAAACATACCTTTATGTTTGTCTAATATTTATTTAATACACAACTATACCAAGTTTCAGAGCTATTGCTCACCTGGAAGTGATTGAAATATTGATTGCAAGATTTGAAAGTGACACGAAGTGACATACTTGGCAAGTTAAATAGAAGAGTGTAAAAAAATCAACAACAGTATAAATAAATAATTCTCGAGATCTGAAATAACGGACAGACATGATCGCCAACTTCAAAAAAGATCCTCGCAGTTCAAGAGTTGCCTACCGCTGCACCAGGGAACTTAATGTTTAAACTGAGTGGTAGCGTTCCTTGTAGTAGAGATTTTTATGACAATTTATGAAGAGCTGTAAAGCTCTCACTAGATAAATTCCAATCTAAAGGTTTTTGGTTAATAGTAAATTAACGCATGCTCCCCGGCTTTTTGAATAGTCTATATGTATAAGCAAACATTATCATGTGTGGCATAATTGCATAGCGTTAATTTACTGGTCTCAGCCGTGAACAATTCTCATTAATACAGCTGAGTACAGTAGAACTCCATTTATCCGAACCCCAATTATCCGAACATCCAATTATCCGAACACTTTTTCCAGAAAAAAAAAAAAATCAGATGCCACAGTCACGTTAGACTAAAATTCTGAATCTTTTGATGCGGCAAACTTCAAATGTGTGCGAACAATTTGTAGAGAATGGGATGGCTAATGGTCGGTCGCTTACGTACAGGAAGTCAGTTAGATCATAAAGTCAGTTAATATCTGGTTTACCAATCCAGTGTACGTGTGCGTTCTAGGTAGAACACTGGCTAAACAGACAGTTCAACTTAAAATAATTGTGTCTGCTACTACAGCAGAATAATTTTGGTGTACAAGTATTTCTCTGTGCGATATGGCATCTTCCAGTAGGCCTAAAGCATATAAAAGGAACCGCAATGTTTTGTCAATTGAAACGAAAACAGAAATTATCAAGAGACTAGGACAAGGTGAAACTGTGTCTTCACTTGCGAGGATTTTCAATGTTGGGAAAGCTACCGTCTTTGACATCAAAAGTAACAAGGATAAAATTATGAGTTTTGCATAGAAATTTGATAGTGGAAATGGGTCGAAGAAACGTAAAATCATGAGAAATGCGAAAGATGTGAAATTGGAAGAGGCTTTGTATATATGGTTTGTGCAAAGAAGAAGCAAAGGGGAACCTATCTCTGGTTCTCTGTTGTGTGAAAAGGCACTTCAGTTCAACAATCAACTTGACGGTCCTCCTGACTTTAAGTCTAGCCAGGGATGGTTAAGAAACTTTAAATCTCGTCATGGCATACGAGAATTGGAGATTCAAGGGGAATCTTTATCTAGCGATGCAACTGCCGCTAAAAATTTTAAAGAAACATTCTTGGCTTTTTTGGAAGAAGAAGGTTATTCACTCGATGATGTGTATAATGCCGATGAGACTGGCTTATACTGGAAATCATTGCCTCAAAAATCACTTGCATCTCAGCGCGAAGCAGCTGCCCCTGGGTTTAAAAAGTGCAAAGAGAGAGTAACAATTTTGGTAGCCGCGAATGCCAGTGGAAGTCATCGTTTACCGGTGCTAATGATCGGCAAAGCCAAAAAACCACGTTGTTTAAAGAATGTGACACGTCTCCCATTGTGTTACAAAGCACAGAAGAGTGCTTGGATGAATAGTGAAATATTTCTTGATTGGTATACAAATCAGTTCATCCCAAATGTGAAGAGGTTGAGAGAACAAGAAAAGAAAACTGGAAAAGTAATTCTTCTACTGGACAATGCACCATCTCATCCAGAGACGGATACATTGAATGCAGTTGATGCAAATTTTAAAGTAATTTTTCTGCCTCCCAATGTAACAGCACTGATTCAACCAATGGATCAGGGTGTTATAGCAAAGCTTAAAAAGATGTACAAGAAGGAAGTCCTGCGTCGTTTATTGTTGGCTGAAGATGAAGAAAGTGTGGTGGCGTTTTCCAAAAAGCTTAATCTCAAAGACTGCTGCTATATGTTAGCTGATGCTTGGACCACCCTGTCACAAGATAATCTCAACAAGGCTTGGAGTAGATTGCTTGGGAAAAAAGGAGGAAATGAAACTACTGCAGTGGACACAAATGATGATTGTATAAATGAAGTTGTGGAACTGTTTCAAGCAATGCCCGGATTTTCGGACTGTGACAAAGATGATGCACACATGTGGCTAGAAGATGATAATGATTCTGGTTTTCAGTTTTTGAATGACGAAGAAATTTTGTCTTTTGTGCAAGAAGAAAACCAAATACATGTAGTGACCGATGATGAAGACTCCTCAGAAGTACATGATGTACTTGTAGATTATGAAGAAAAACCAAAACGTCGACCAAGTCCTGAAGAGGCCTTTATAGCACTAGAAACAGCGATGGCTTGGTACGAGCAAGAAGATGACAGCTGTCCTACACAGCTTCTGCTGTTGAAGAGAATGCGGGACTTAGCAGCCAAAAGGAGACTATCCAGTTTGGTGCAAAAGAGGATTCCTCATTATTTTAAATAGTGGGCTACATCTGTGCAAGTACATATATACGTAAGTTGCGCCTGGTTTTGAATCGTTTGTAATGTTATTTTGAAAACATTTCTCTTTCTTAACAAAAATAATTAATACAAGTAGTACATGCACTGCAGTGTAATAAAAGATTTTGGTGATACAGTGATCTAATACAGTGTGGGTATTATTATTACAGTACAAGTAAATATGTTTTATAGTGTATTTTCCTTGTGATGGTTAATTATTTTTAGAAATATGTGTACATGTACTCGATACATTATGTAATCCAATTATCCGAACATTTGATTATCCGAACGATGCTCGGTCCCATGGGGTTCGGATAAATGGAATTCTACTGTAATTAAAATTTAACATGTTCCAAGTTCTTGTTACGCGACTTTTTAATTTTATTGTGTTTATCACGTTAAAAGTCAAATTTAAAAGTAAAATAATTCGACTTCAACAACTGACAACAAACACGGCATAATCAAAATCTTCAACTTTGACATTTGCTTTGAGATTATTCGTCTCTTGCTCTGTACTGTGTAAACTGGACGTGTGTACTAGTGCCGTGTATCATCGAATAAGGCTGTCGTACATTTGGTTATAATAATGACATTTGGCAGTTTAAGACATTTACGTAAATATAGATGAGAGATATTAAGAATAGACAGACCTAGGGAACTGCATAATATAGTCAAACAGTATTTCTTCTTCTTCGTTCGTCCTGAAAAGCTGCGATATTTGCGCCTTTCGGCCGATGCATCCGACTTCAGCACGGCATTTTTGGGACCGGATTAGCCTTCCCTCTTTGATCCCTACTCACTCAGCCAGACTGCAGTGATGCAGCCTGTTTCCAGGACCACCACTGGAGTAGGGTCTTGGTCAGCTCTGGTTCGCTGACCCTGACGCAAGCAGTCAAGCTATGGGTCGCTGACTGCATTTCTCACTGTTGACGTGTCTTAGGTCCCAAACAGTATTTAACAAGAACAAAAGTTAATATATAGTAATTGGGAAGGTGGTCTGATGATGTTTTTACAATATATATGACTTATGGTAAGTGAAGTCAATTAAATTTGTAACCGGAAACACAAGACCTTTATGGGCCCCCACCCTTTTTTTTTTATTTGAATATTATTTTTGTTGGTTTTGTTTTGCTTTATCTCGTTTTCGTTTGTTTCGGTTTTTTTTTTTTTTTGAAACGTAGAAGCAAAATTGGTATTTTTGATTTGCCATATTTACAATGGTTTGACAGATGTTATGCCACTTTCATGTATCGGCAGTTATTCATCTTATTTGGAATTGCAAACAATATATATCCTCATTATAACCCATCAGAGGTTGTCATCATTAATTTTTTTTTTTAATGTACATGTCTAATAAAAGGATAGTTACTGATGAATGGACCGTAGCTTGGGATGGAAGTCTGAAGGGAAGACATTCACATACAATTATAACGTGTTAGTTCAATTAAAAATTACAAGCAATAAGAAACTACTTAAACTACAACAAGGAATTAGCTATTTTAGAATAGAACCTTACTGTGCAGAATGTCTGCAATAAAATAATATAGAGCATTTCCTTCTAATATGTAAGGTGTATGAATAACAGAGAATATCAATATTAGATATAGGCATGCATGTAATTCTCACGTTAATTGTAGAACAGGTGTTGAGAATAGACAGACCTGGCGAACTATGCATCATAGTAAAACAGTTCATAACAAGACCAAAAATGTAATATATAAGGATTGGTGAAAGAATAGCAGGAAAGTGAGGGTCTGGTGAGGTTCTCGTAAAGCATTTTGATGGTGACAGATGAATAGTGAATTTGGCGTCATCCCAGGTTTACCCCACCCCCTTGTTAACAACATAATGTCGGTGTTCATTTTCATTTTGTTATGCATTTCGGCGCTTTCCCCTTACTTCCCTTTAATAAAAGAAGTAGAAAACTAGACAACAGAAAACCAACATAAAGTAATAGGCTTACCAGAGAATCGAACCCAGGGCCTTCCGAACGGCAATATCACCTAGCTAAGGACGCGAATCGTACTATCCTCTCTGCCAACTTTCGCTTCCTTAGCTAGGTGATGTTGCTGTTCGGAAGGTCCTGGGTTCGATTCGCCGGGTGCGGCCGTACGAACAAGAGCCGCCTCTGTATATATGCTTCTTGGGTGAGGAGAATGAGATGTATACTTAGGGCAGCAAATAGAGGCCTACCCTATAGATAGCTCTACTAGCAGACGACATTATTATCTTGTTGTTGTTGATTTTATGACATTGCACAAACCACTGGATATTGTTTTGTGCATAGGACACCCGATTCAACCTCATATGGGTTATAATTTGGGTGTATAGTGTTCCTACATTTATTGTTTTTCCAGACTGCGAATTCTCTGGCATTTGGTGTGGCATTTTCTAAGATCTGTTGGTGTATTTCTTCTCTGTTTTTGAGTAGGCCTATATCTCCCGTCACCCTGTTGAGTTTTGAGATGTTTGCATTTTGATTTATTGTATGCTGCTTTCTTATTTACTGCCCTTGAGATTAACTCATGTATTTCTATTGAGAATGCACTGCTTTGTAATGTTTTGTAATTAACTTAATTTTGTACTGAGCATTTGTGGTAAATATTTTGTATAACCATTACTAACTTCAGTGTGTGTTTTATAAAATCGACCTTGCGCGTAAATTCAACGACGAAGGATATGCCTCGCCAAAACTCCTAAATTAAAAGAAAATTGTATATTGTCATTTCTCACTTCTACTACCCCAAACTAACCTATAACATATAATTTCCTACTATTATTATTATTTTCCTCGGTCTATCTCTTTTTCTGAGCTCCAAATTACGTATTTGGAAAAGTACTGTATGTGATTGAGATGTTTACAGATTTAACAAATTAAGGGAAGTAACCACAACAGTACTAATAGTTTAAGGGTAATAATTGTAACTTTATATTATTTTTGTTTTAAATAAAATTTGCGCGTGTTTTTATTAAAAATGAACTAAATTTTTAAATTATATTATATTTGTTATACTACTTTTAAACTGTGAGAAATAATTTACCTAAATTTTAAAATTATAATTTTTTTTTGTTATAAAGTTTTGTCAACAATATAGAGTTTAGAGGCAGATTTGTAATTTCTTTAAGAAACTTATATTTGTGAATGTCGATTATCGTTATTGCAGTGGTCCTATTTAGGAACCATATAGTTAAATATCATCATTTTCCTTTTTAATTTTGTTTGAAGGGCAATAAGTTACTTTGCCTACAAATCAAATAAAGATACGGAATGGAGATAAGCAACCACACACTATAGGCTTGGATCCACAAAGTTTGGACTGACACATACTGTTAATAGGAGAACAACAGAAGTGACTGCGTCATTTAAGGGCTGAGTTGCCCACTGTATACTTCCGGTGTTATCTTGTGTGTTTCGTACTGATAAATAGCCAGCAAAGCATCTTTTTTTGGGGATGCCTAGCTGGCCGTGGGGTCAGTGTGATTCGCTTGATAGCTAGGCGGAGTTGTCGTACGGAAGGTACGGGGTTCGAACCCTAGGTAAGCCACTCACGTCTGTTGTTTTTCTGTTGTCCAAGTGTTCTACTTCTTTATTTCTTACGAGTGCCTGAAAACATACCTTTATGTTTGTCTAATATTAATTTACTGTTTACAGGCCTCGGGTTTCCCTTCCTTATGTGTTATTTATGCTTGGATCCACAGCAGTGCCTCAGAACTAGACCACACTGTCGTGTGTCATTCGTACACATCAACAATTTCCATGTGTCAACCTCTCACCACGTGGATTGGTCACCAAGAGCTGACGCTGAGTGACAGTGGATGAAAGTCAAGTCAAGTCACCCCGTGGATTTCAGTACAATGACAGCCCAATAATGCTATCATAAGGTTCATCAGCGAGTGTTGCAGAGTTCTCTCCTGCCTTGTTCGTTTAGTATTCGAACATGCTAGTTGCTCAATCTAGAGCAGTGTTTCTCAAGCGGTGTGCCGCAAAAATTTTGTAACTTTACTACATGAAGTATTTTTAAGTGATCATGTAATATACAACAGATCTTACAGCTTGAATTCATTCAATAATAATTGGAGCTATTAACTTCTTTGAACAAAAATTGATATACTTCAAAATTTCGTGATACTACAAAAGCGCAAGAGGCGCATAAACACCGTTCAAAGGCCATGGTGGAAGTACTATGCTTCGTCCATGGCCTTCGAACGGTGTTTATGCGCCTCTTGCGTTTTTGTAGTATCGCGAAATTTTGAAGTATATATATATATTAATCTGGTTAAAAAGAGCTAGGGAGGGTAATCTTGATATGTTTCCACTTGACCCAAAAAATAATGTAAAAGACATTGCTACCCTCATTATGGAGTATTTGGAAGCATTGGAGAAAAATATCCAACATTACTTTCCATTGTTGACTACAGAGAGATTCGACTGGGTAAGAAATACATTTTTACCAGTTTCACCTTTTTTTTTTTTAATTAATGAAGAAAAATATCCCGTTCAACCTCTGATGAGTTATAATTAGGATATATATTGTTTTTAATTCCAAATAATATGAACAACTGCCGATATGAGAAAGTGACATCACATTTGTCAAATCATTGTAAATAGGGACAATCACAATTGTGCTTATGCGTTAAATAAATAAACAAAAACAAACAAAACCAAGAAGAAACTCTGAACAAGAATAATATTAAAGTGGAGGGGTGTAAAGGCTTGGTGGTTCCAGTTTGTAAGAACAGCATCAGACCTTCACATTCCCAGCCACTATATATTAACATTTGTTCGTGTTAAGTATTGTTTGACTATATTATGCAGTTCCCTAGGTCTGTCTATTCTTAACACCTCTTCTATATTTATAGGTAATCTAATATTGGTATTCTCATTTGTTACCTTTCTTGGCTTCTTTATCTGCCTTTTCATTTCCTTCTATGCCAACATGTGGAGGTATCCAAGCAATTAAGACTGAACATCATACCTCTTACATGTTAACAAGAAATGTTCTATATTATTGTCTTGAAGATATCCTGCACAGTAAGGTTCTTCGATTCTGAAATAGCCTTTTCCCAGCTGTAGTCTGAGAAGTTTCTTATTTCTGGGAATTTTCAATTCCCTAGATATCTGACATTTTATTGTTGGAGCCTTGAACATCTTATATGTATGTCTTCCTTTCAGATTGTTATTCCACTCTGCTTTCCATTCATCTGTTATTAAATCTTCCCTGACTTGGATTTTACAATAATAGAACAGTTAGCTTCTATTTCAACTGATCGCAGTCTTACAATGAAACACTCTGAGATACCCATGGACGCATTCTCGATTTCCGTTAAAGGCGAGTTTTCTGTTATTGCAAACTGATCTTAAATTATTTTGATGCATCTTTCTACGTCATATTTATGTGAGTTTGGATTTTCAACACTTACAAGCATTAAATGCAAAAAAGGGAAAGGCTTCTCTTTGTTGAAGATAGAATAAGAGTTTGCTTATCTCAAATACGCCATAATATCCAAGAAACTACTCAATAGCGACAAGCCCAAGTATCGCATTAGGACCATAAGGTTTGATTGAAAACATTTCTTTTTTTGTTTTTCAAATATATGTTCTAATTATGTTAAACAATTAAAAGAAAATCTAATTGAGAGCTTCCTTTATTCTAAAGTACCTACAAATTAGTGTATTTAGTATCGTTTATATCACTGTAATTTTTAATACAGATAGGTGTGCCGAGAAATTTTAGAAAATTGAAAAGTGTGCCGTGAACACAAAAAGGTTGAGAAACACTGTTCTAGAGAATAACATCATATTATTATTGTTTTGCTTATCGTTTCTACGGAGTGTAGGCTATTACTTGGATGCATCTAAAATCGTTAATCCGCAACGTTTTTGCTTTTTTTTTTCATTTTCTTCCGTAAATTTTTTTATAAGCTCATTTACCAGTGATTTATTCATATATTTATAATCTTTATATTTGTATTCTATTTCAAACAAGTTATAAAAAAAAGACATGCTAAGAAGAGTTCATCCATCCGTGACTTTGGTAGATCTGATAAAAATATAATAAATGTAGGAATGAGTAAATCAGAGATTAAAAGCTTGATAAAAGACATTATAACAGATGAATGGAAAGGAGAGTGGGATAAAAATCTGAAAAGAAGACATGAGTGTGGTGAACTTCTAAATACAATATCTAAATTAGGATATAACAGTATAGTGCATAAAGTCAAAGATAGGATAGTTCTACAAATTTTCGGCGAGAATTATAGTCGTCGCCTACGCCTGCAGCGTATTATTTGATAACGCATTGGCCGAACCAAAAAGGGTACCCTATTTTTCAAATTCGTCCTTGAGACAAACGTACCACTTTTCCAAGTTCAAAAGAAGTATTTGCCTAGAATACATTGTGGAAAGGGAGGGGACGGATAGATAACCAACGCAAATCACGTCTCACATTGTTTATAAAAATAAAACCAACTTGCTAGCCTTGCCCTTAGGCGGTTTTCAAAAAAAAAAAGAGGAAAACGTTAGAAAATGTGGACACTACGGTCATGAAAACACGCTTAGCTCTTGTTGCGAATGACGTAATTCTCGTGTATTACGAGAGACTCTCGTATTTAGCTTGAAAGTACATGGAAAAAGAATTGAACAGGAGGTAGTTTAAAAATAAACAACTAACATAGAAAAAAAAAAAGATAGAATTTTGAACAAAGCCACTTAGCCCCATAAAAATCATATATTCGTGTACCTGAAGACTTGTTGACCAAGAATATGTTGTTAATTATCTAAATAGTCCATTAAATAATCAAATATTGGTAATAATACATAGAGAATCGGAGATACTGTCAGGTCAAGTCATGTCTGCTTAGATTGGATAGCATATTTTTTTGGAAAAAAATTAGGTGAAAGAAAGGCTAAGATAGTACGATGAAGTGGATTGGATGAAATTTGAAGGAAGCCGAAATATTATTGGCTAACCTAAATATACAAATTTAGTTGGTAATAGTAACACATAGAGGTTTGAGATATTTAAAAAAAAAATAAAGTTTCATTCAAGAAAAGAGATGCTTGGTCTCATTGGCCAAAGCCTTTTACTTTAACGAAACAGTAGGCTGTTCGCTGCCATTTTTTCAAAATATTCTGAGGAACAAGCAGCGATGAGCAGACTTGTGCTTTGTTTTAAACTAACTAACAACAGAAAGCAGTCTGAACAGAGGCAGTGATGAAAGTGTGCCATATTCTATTGCCTAATTCATCGTTACTTGTTTATATTTCCTTGATATGTGGTAAGATTGATTTTATTGACTTTTTAATTAAAAAAAGGTTGTGTGAAAAAAGAAAAGGCCATGTAAAAGATTGTAATTAAATGGTTCCATAGCCTAGATGTTGATCCATCATATAAGGGACTATCTAAGAAGTTTAAAACTACAGGACTATATATATGATGGTCATACAGGAACATTACACCTATCTTATTGCATGGAAAAGATTACTGCAGGAATGACAGAGGCGTAGCATCCATTAAGGAAGAGAAAAGAAAACTGGTACCATTTGTTCCATCAAACTAAAGTGGAGAAGCAGAGTTGTCAGAGAGAGCTGACCATGTTCTTTTGTATTGAATGTATGTTTACATGTAAATTAGGAGGAATTAGTTTGATATTAAGACAGAACCATAACTTGCATCGACAGGGGTTCCTGCTGGCACTTGTCTGGTGCTGGTACTCGATGATAGAGAAATTCAGCACGATTTCTAAGAGTCTCTGGCACCTGATTGTATCAAAGAAGTCCAAGACAAGAGGAGACTGAAGTGTTTGGCCAAACCAACTACAACTGCTGTGATTCCAGGATCCAGATAAGTGCAATATCTGGCCTGGGACAACTTATCACGACTAAAGAAAAATCTCCTGTATAGACAAAAACGTTCCTCCAAAAGACTAACATAAACAATTCTAGTGAAACAAAAGAACATTGGGATGATGATAATCCCCAACCTGCATCTCAGTACCAGTAGTTAATTAGAGTAATTAACATCAACTTGAAAATTTGTAACAATGTACTATGGACATATTGTCTGTTGTATGTAAATATCTTTATATATATTTGTAAATATATCTATCCATCTAAATTGATTCTCATTGAACTGTAGTCCTGACCAAAACAACTTTAAGCTCAGGACCAATAAAGTTTAACAAAAGAAATTTTAAATATAAAATTTAACAGCTGCAGTTAGTTGAGTTTATCATAGTAATTAGTATATGTTTGTATATGTTTTTGTATTGAGATTCTTTAACAACACTCTTACAATACCCTAGACACTTTATGTAGCTTTCAGTCACGCTAGTCAATAAAGAATATAACTTAGAGTGAGATCGTAGGGTGATAACAAGAAAGGTACTCTGTAACACAGCTGTCCATTGTTTACCTGAGAGACCTTCACAGTTGATCTCACTCAAGTACAACTATATGCACACTATTCTTCTTAACATCTAAACCCACCACAATGAGTATAAGATGTTCAAGGCTACAACAAGAAAATGTCATATATGTAGGGAATTTTAAAGTCCCAGTAACAAGAAACTTCTCAGGCTACAACTGGGATAAGGCTATTTCAGAATAGAAGAACCTTACTGTGCAGAATGTCTTCAAGATAATCTTCTTCTTCTTTGATCCTTAGCCGCCGACCGTCAAAACAGTCAGTGGCCATTACGCCTGGTGGCGTCTTGTAGGGCAACAACAAATTGATTCCACTTTGCTCGGTCGGCGGTCATACTTCGTACAGTGCCCCAACCCTGGTTCACTCTCTGCATCCCAGCCTCCACAGCCCTCCGCCAAGCCGTCTTCGGTCGGCCTCTCTCTCGCTTTCCTCCAGGGGTCCATAGCACAGCTGCCCCTGTGATGGCACCGGGGTCTCCCCTGAGGACATGGCCAACCCAGCCCCAGCGTCTGCCAGCTATGATGGCGTGCATGTCCTCTTGCTTGCTCCGAGTAAGCAGATCCTGGCCGGTGATGACATTCGGCCAAAAGATTCGGAGAATTTTTCTTAGGCATGTTGTGTGAAAAGAGGACAATTTCGACATTTCCTTCTCTGTAACTCTCCGCGCCATAGAGAAGCACAGAAAGCACACAGCTCTGATATAATCCTAATTTTGTGCTTGTGCTGTACTGAGAGGACTTCCAAATGTTGTTTAGACTAAAAAAGGCTGTTTTCAAGATAATAATAATTATTAATATAGAACATTTCTTGTTAAAATGTAAGAGGTATGAACAAATGAGAATCCCAATATTAGATTATTTGCAGACATCAAATTTACCCAAAAATACATATTCTGCATTCTTAAGATTATAGTTAAGCCTTCCTTAAAGAAATTGGCTTAACTATAACACTAGTCAACAAATTTTCAAACGTTATTTGTACCAGAAATTAAATATACCATTTCTTATTGATTTTGACATGCTGATTTCAAAAGTCATAATGAAATTCACCAATTGGCTCTGGTTTTTTTTTTAATGATGAATTTACATTACAGTAATACAAATAATGTATGCTTGTTTAATTCTCTGGGGTGAACAGCTAGTCTTTCTACTTAAGCATTATAAAAATTGTAGTTACATACTCAATTAATTGATATTTCAACGTAAAATGATAAAAAAAATAAAAACATTATTTAAAGTTCACATATCATGTTTTAAAAAGGTACATTTGAACCCATTCCGTCATTATTCAGTCGCTGTTCGAGCTCTCTTTGCTTGCTTCTTGTAGTCAATCGATGAGGTGTCTCTTGTCACAGTCCAACAGTAATCAGCAAGCATTGAAGGGCTCCAATTGCCTTGATACCTTGTCTCCATAGCAGCAATGTCCTGGTGAAATCGTTCACCATGCTCATCACTGACCGCTCCACAGTTTGACGTAAAGAAATCCAGATGAGAATCCAGAAAATGAATTTATTTTCAAAGACATGTTGCAGCCAAGACTCTTATACTTCAGAAGGAGATTTTCTACAATTTCATTGTAATTATCAGATCTGTTGTTTCCAAGAAAATTGTCCACCACTGACTTAAATGCTAGCCATGCTGCTTTTTCCTTGCCATGCAACACGCAAAGAAACTCATCATCATGAAGAAGTTTTCGAATTTGCGGACCAACAAATACTCCCTCTCTTATTTTAGCTTCACTCAGTCTTGGAAATTTTCTGATGAGGTATTTGAAAGCCTCATCTGTTTTCTCCATTGCCTTGACAAAGTTTTTCATGAGACCCAGCTTAATGTGCAAGGGTGGCAACAAAATCTTGCTGGTGTCGACAAGTGCTGGGTTCTCAACGTTCTTACTGCCAGGCTGCAATGACTGCCTGATTGGCCAATGTCTTCTGATGTAATGGTCACTTCGTGCACGGCTATCCCACTCACAGAGAAAGCAACAGTACTTGGTGTATCCACCCTGTAGTCCAAGCAAAAGAGCGACCACTTTTAAGTCACCGCAAAGTGACCAATGATGATGATCGTAGTTTATACACTTCAAAAGCTGCTTAATGTTTTCATAAGTTTCTTTCATATGAACTGCGTGACCAACTGGAATTGACGGTAACACATTACCATTATTCAACAAAACAGCTTTAAGACTCGTCTTGGATGAATCAATGAAAAGCCTCCACTCTTCCGGTATGTAATTGATTTTGAGGGCTGCCATTAAACCAGAAATGTTGTGGCACGCAGAAAGGTCACCCTCTTTGAAAAAGAATGTAATAAGCGGCTTCTGGCGGTTCCTATACACAGAAATTGTAACATCTTCTGCCAGGAAATTCCACTGTTGCAATCTGGAACCCAAAAGCTCCGCCTTGTTCTTCGGTAAATTCAGATCTCTTACAAGATCATTCAGTTCACCTTGGGTTATTAAGTGTGGTTTAGTGGATGTAGTTTGCTCAAAATCTGGGTCGCTTGAGGTTGATGGTTTAGGACCACCAATGTCCTCTTCTTCATCAGTGGAAGCAGCTGAAAATGATTCTGGCACTTTGGGAACTGGTAGGTCATCGCCATGTGGTACCGGACATATTGCAGAGGGGATGTTTGGATATTCCAGAGTCCATTTTTTCTTCTTTGATATGCCTTTCCCAATTGGAGGGACCATGCAAAAGAAACAGTTGTTGAGATGATCAGTGGGCTCTCTCCAAATCATTGGGACTGCAAATGGCATAGCTTGCCTTTTGCCAGTCAACCACAGTTTAAGATGTGCTGCACATGTATTGCAGCATATGTGTGGCGCCCAGCTCTTATCTTGATCTCCTATTCTGCAGCTAAAACACAAACTGTACGCCTTCTTAATCACTTTAGTTATATTTCGTTTTTGTGATAGAAATGTCACCTCACCACATATATAACAGAAATTATTAGCACTGTTCACACATGTCCTAGGCATTTCTAACTATGATACTTTTGATAAGGACAAATGCACTAACTAATGGCAAAATTTTATCAGAGATAAGATATTTATACACAAAGGTGATGTAATCATAGGTAGGATTGCATCATCAACTTCTAGTTACATTTTTATTGGTCATTAGAAAAAATTATGCAATCGCCCACAACAGTTGCGTCATATATATAAATTGACCATAATTAAATAAACTAGTAGCATATATCTTGAAAACTAGAGCCAATCAACATTTTTTAATGTCATTTTCGTTTTAAGCACACCAAAATTAGTTAAGATCAGCTATTTTCATTTCTGGTACATTTTGGTTGTTGACTAGTGTAATCAATATACGGCAGATCTGTATAAAAAATGTAAACACTTACTTCATCATCATCATAAATACCCTTGACCTGCAGTGTAGGCCTTCAATAAATTTTATTTAATTATAAATATATTTTATTCCAAAATGTAGCCTACTGGAATTACCAAAACTAGAATTTTGTATATTCATCATCATGTGACGTATTCTTTCCAGAACGTTGTCTCCATTACAGCTGCTATGAACGCATCACGATTCTGGGCAAGTCGACCTGCATCAGCCAAAGACAAGTTCAGACTCTCTGTGATGTCCTGGGTCCACCGTCGTCTAGGTCGACCCCTTCCCCTTTTTCCAGGGACCAAGCCTTCCATCACTATTTTTTCCAGACTATTATGTCTTTTTATATGACCGAAAAATGTCAGCTTCCTTATTGCGATGGTATTTAGAAGCCAATGTTCCTGTACGTTTAGTGAGTGCAGTACTTCTCTGTTGGTCTTTTTTTCTGACCAGGGTATTCTCAACATCCTTCTGTAGCATTTCATTTCGAATTTTTATATTAATGATGAAAAATATCCTGTTCAACCTCTGATGTGTTATAATTAGGATATATATTGTTTTCAATTCCAAATAATATGAACAACTGCCGATATGGGAAAGTGGCATCACACCTGTCAAATTTACACTTGTAAATAGGGCAAATCAACAATTACCAGTTATGCTTGTATGTTAAAAAAAAAACAACAACAAAATCAAGCAGAAACTCTGAACAAGAATAATAGGGGGAGGGGTGTAAAGGCCTGGTGGTTCCAGTTATATAACTGACTTTCACAGATATTTAATTGACTTTCACCTGTCAAAAGTCATATGTATTGTAAGAACAGCATTAGACCTTCACATTCCCAATTACTATATAACCTTTGTTCGTGTTAAATATTGTTTGACTATATTTTGAAGTTCTCTAGGTCTATCTATTCTTAACACTTCTAAATTTATAGGTAAATTTGATGCCTGCAAATAATCTAATATTGGTATTCTCATTTGTTCATACCTCTTACATTTTAACAAGAAATGTTCTATATTATTGTCTTGAAGACATCCTGTACAGTAAGATTCTTCTATTCTGAAATAGCCTTTTCCCAGCTGCAGTCTGAGAAGTTTCTTATTACTGGGAATTTTAAATTCACTAGATATCTGGTATTTTCTTGCTGCAGCCTTGAACAGTATATATGCATGTCTTTCTTTCAGATTTTTATCCCACTCTGCTTTCCATTCATTATTATTGTTATTATTTCTGTTATTATTTCTTTAACTAAGCTTTTAATTTCTGATTTACTCATTCCTACATTTATTAGATTTTTTATCAGATCTACCTTTCTTGGCTTCTTTATCTGCCTTTTCATTTCTCTCTTTGTCAACATGTGAAGATAGCCAAGCTATTAAGACTGAACATCCTCTGGAACATAAGTATGTAGTAGCCAGAAATATCTCCTCTGCTATATCAGGACTACTGCATTCTCAAGACCCCCCAGGCACAAATGAAATGGGGCCTTCCTTTAAAAATATGCTTCACTATAATCAATATACGGCAGATCTGTATCAAAAATGTAAACACTTACTTCATTATCATCATCATAGATACCCTTGACCTGTAGTGTACTAATTGTATTTAATTATAAATACGTTTATTTCTAAAATTTAGCCTACTAGAATTATCAAAACTAGAATTTGTTTATTTATAACATTATAACAGATACATGGCCTAATTGATTTTATTCTTGTATCCAAAAGATTCAAGTCCAGCATTAATAAAGCCAAGACTAGGACTTTTCCTGGCGCCGACATTGGTAGTGATCACGACATGGTATTGATGACGCTCAAGCTTAAACTCAAAAAGAACTATAATCAAAACAGATGTTCTCAGTTAAGATTCAATTTAGACAAACTGAAAGATCCAGAAATCGCGGGAATCTTTGAGGCAACTGTTGAAGGAAAATTCGCAGCTCTCAACTTTTTGGAGGATGATATCAACTCAATCACAGAGAACATGAAAGACGTGCTCATTGAATCAGCAACAGAAATACTTGGTAAAAGAAAGAAAATAAACAAACCATGGGTTACAGATGACATTCTGAAGTTATGTGATACACGGCGGAAATGAAAAAGGTTAAGAAAGAGGTTCCTGAAGCAGCATGGCAATACAGTATGGTGAATAAAAATATTAGAAAGAAAATGAAACAGGCCAAAGAAAAATGGGTAGCTGATCAATGTGAGTCCATTAATACGGGGCTAATAAAAGGTAACAGCAAGGCAGCTTTTGACACATTAAGAAGACTATCAAAACCCCAACAGCCCAGGGTAACTGTCATAGAAGATAGCAATGGGGCTCTGCTCAATGAAAAAACAGCTGTAATGAGAAGGTGGACAGAATATTGTAAAGAATTATATAACTGTAAACTTGACACTGACTTAGGCATATTAAACAACATTAAGTGCGAAAACAGGGAACTCGGAAATGCAGCAATATTACGGGAAGAAGTGGAAGAGGCTATATGTTCGATGAAAGGAGGGAAGTCACCGGGTGTGGATAATATACCAGCAGAGCTCTTGAAATATGGAGGACCAGATATAGTAAAAATCATGACAACAATTTGCCAGAAGATATGGAGTACAAAAAAATGGCCAAAAGAATGGACGCAGTCATTAGTAATACCGCTTCCAAAGAAAGGAAATCTAAAAATGTGCAAGAACTACAGAACCATTAGCCTTATTAGTCATCCAAGTAAGGTGATGTTAAGGATACTTTTGAACAGAATAAAACAGAAATCAGAAGAAATCTTGTCAGAGGAACAGGCTGGCTTTAGACCAAAAAGAAGTACCTCAGAACAAATCTTCAATATTAGATTACTGATCGAAAAACATCTCCAGCATCAACATGATTTATACCATAACTTCATCGATTTCACAAAAGCCTTCGATCGAGTCTGGCATGAAGGCTTATGGCAAATAATGAGAAAATTCAATTTTGATACCAACATCATAGATATCATTGAAGCACTATACAAGGACGCAAGCAGTGCTGTTTTTGCAAGCAACGACATTGGAGAATTTTTCAAAACAACTGTAGGAGTTCGCCAGGGATGTATCCTGTCACCAGTGCTCTTTAATATATATCTAGAACATATTATGCAGGAGGCTCTCTACGATTATAAATCAACCATATCGATTGGAGGCCGACCTCTGTGCAATCTACGTTTTGCTGATGATATTGATCTGATAGCTGGAACAGAATCAGAACTTCAAGACCTTACCTCTAGACTGGAGAAAGTAACAAGAACGTATGGGATGGAAATTAATATAGAAAAAAGCAAGATATTGGTGAATAGCCATAAGAAACATGTTCCGACCAACATTACGTTAAATGGGCAAACGTTAGAAGAAGTTAACACCTTTAAATATCTCGGGTCCACTATATGTAGTGATGGAAGATCAAGTAAAGAAATCAAGACAAGACTTGAGATGGCCTCAGCTGCCATGACAAGGTTGAATGTGATCTGGAAAAGTAACATCAGTTTTCCTGTGAAGATCAAATTATACAAATCACTTGTATTATCTATTCTCTTGTATGGGTGTGAGGGCTGGACACTCACTGCAGATACGGAGCGAAGGATTCAGGCTTTCGAGCATAAATGTTATAGAAGAATTTTGCGCATTTGCTATAAAGAGCACAAAACAAATGTCTATGTTAGAGAGAAGATAAACACCTATGCAGGCCACCAAGAACCACTTTTGTCAATAGTGAAACGTCGAAAGCTTGCCTGGTTTGGGCATGTAACTCGTCATGACTCCCTTTCGAAAACGATCCTCCAGGGAACAGTCGAAGGTAAACGGAGAAGAGGAAGGCAAAGAAAATCCTGGGCTGATAATATCAAAGAATGGGCAGGACACGGTTTTTCCACACTTGTACGCATTGCTGAGAATAGAGAGCAGTGGAGGACCCTGTCTGCTGATGCTTCCACCATGGCACCCCTACGACCCATGACGGGTTATGGGTTGAGATGATGATGATAACATGTTTTTAAAAAAACTTTACGATAACTTTATATTCTTTAACATTTATTTAGTCATTTTTATTTAGATAAAATAACTTTTCAAGAACAGATAAGGAACTGATAGATTGATCTGAGTCTGTTAAGAGTTTTTATTTTTAACTGATGAAAAATATTTCATTCAACCACTGAAGGTTATAATCAGGATATATAATGTTTTCAAGTTCAAATATGTTCAATTGCTGATATGTGAAGTGGCATCATTATCTTCTGTCCAGTTATTGTAAATAGAGCAATTGAAAATTATCAAATTGTGTGTGTGTGAATCTGTTTACTACTCTAAAATAGAAGTTTAATCATAATTGTCATTTCTTGTTAAAATGTATGAACAAATGAGAATCCCAGTATTAGATTATTTGCAGGCTTCAAATTTACCAATAAATACAGAAGAGGTGTTAAGAATAGACAGACCTTGGGAACTGCATAATATTGTCAAATAGTATTGAACAAGAACAAAAGTTGATCTATAGTAAATTTTAAAACAAAGTGTAAACGCCAGAGGTGTATAGTTTGATATTTAATTGACTTTCATTTGTCATAAGTAATATGTTTCATAAGAACATCACTAGACCTTCACCCTTCATGCCATATCCCCACCAATCACTATATATTAATTTTTGATCTTTTTAAATACTCTCTCACAATATTATGTTAAAGTTAGTTGCTTATCCTTTACAGGACGTGGCAATCAACCCCAGCTTTTATTGGCTGTTTGTGATTTTTCTAGGCAATTTTTTAAATTCAGTAGTTTGCCATTGCTTTCTGAACAGTACGGCACTTATACCATTGTTAAAAATCCACACAAAGCGATCTGCTACCAAACCGCCTGCAGCAGGTTTCGAACCTGGTATATCTGGATTATGAAACTGCGTTCATATCCATTAGGCCACAGACGCCGATACATAATATAGTAAAACAGTATTTAATTAACGAGAACAAAAGCTGGCCCCCTAGGTCTTCTATTCTTTACACCTGTTCTATATTTATGGCTGAATTCAAGCCTACAAATAATCTAATATTGGGATTCTAATATTGCTCTATATTATTGTCTTGAAGACATTAAGTCAGCTCATTTTGTAATGTAAGGTTCTTCTATTCTGAGACAGCCCTTTCTCAGTTGTACGACTCAAAAGTTTCTTGTTACTTGGAATTTTCAATTCTCTAGATATCTGACATTTTCTTGTTGCAGCCTTGAACAGCTTGTAGGCATGTCTTCCTTTCAGATCTTTATTCCACTCTACTGTCCATTCATCTTTTATTATTTCTTTAATTTAGCATTTAATCTCTGATTTCCTCATCCCAACATTAATTGGATTTTTATCAGATCTACCTTTCTTGGCTTCTTTATGTGCCTTTTCATTTCCCTCTATGCTAACATGTGAAGTTACCCAAGCATAGGATAAATTGTGTTTGCAAGTTCAAATAATATGTTCAAATGCTGATTTGAGAATGTGGCATCATTACCTCCTGTCCAATTATTGTGAATAGAGCAAATAAGAATTTGTTACTAAATTCCCAGTTAATACAAAAATCTTTTCATTTTCTGTCAAAGTAGATTTTATGGTAATAATTATTGTTTCAAAACGGAGATCTTCTTCTTCTTCTTCGTACACTATCAGACGTCGGCTACTTGAATATTTTCAAAGAAAGCAGTGGTCAGCTTGCTTGAGACTTTGTTTCTCCGTAGAGTTTTTCCAGGAATGGTACTAGTGGCAGCCATTTGTGTTTGACCGTTGATGGGTCGACAGACTGTAGTCTATGCTACACATGATCTTAGTTGTTGTTCTTTCATACTCCTGATGTTGTGTTGAGTCAGAACAAACTATTCAGGACTTCACGATACATTTAGCAGCAGAGACATTTCACTTATAGTATGTTTTCAATGATTGTATTGGGTGTTACCAATCTCAACGTATGTACAATAAAAATGTGAATAAAACATTGACATCTGCATTCTGACAATCTTCTTGACGTATGTCGGGATCACGTATACATGGTGGTAGACACAAAAACATCGTACTGTACTCTACACTTGACAGTTATTCTAGATCTTGTAATCTACAATAATTCTCTATGTCACTGGTCGTAGTTATTTCTCTTGTTCACGACTGTTCATTATGTTAGTCTGTCTATCATACTATACTTCATTTCTGTTGTTTAAGGTGATCTTGAAATTATCAGTTGACCAGTCGACACTGGGGAATTTTGCTTTGGTTTCAAAACTGATACCCTGTTGTTTTAAGCTGGTACTCAACACGACTTCTAATGTAGTTTTTGCAAGGCATAAAATTTATAAATGGGATAACACGTACTTTCTCTCAATTGTGGACATCTACGTCTGTAGTGAAATTGACAGAGATACAACGGTGAAATTCCTCCCAAGGATAACATTTAAGGATAAAAACATAATGCGTAGGCTGCTGATGTACATGATCGCCTAGACCGCGGGTCATCACCCTCCATAAATTTGACTTGCTAGACCGGAGGGGAACGGAGGATCAAAAAGGAAAAAAATATGACTGGAAAGGCTAAAGAGACGCAATTGGGGGGGGGGGGGGGGGGGGGGAATGGATGAAAGTAAAAAAATTCAAGTCCCCCAAATTGACACGAGGTACGGAATTGGACGTTTTGCGATACCAAGCGCTTGATTTGAATTTGAGCGGAAGAACGCAGATGTCTGAAAAAAAATTACAAAAATTAAAAAGTAAATTTTTCTTAATATTAATGTTAGGAATATAAAAATTAGCTGGCCAGATGGCCTATTCTGAGCAGTGAACGAATATGGTTTTAATTTTACAGACGGATAGATAATATTGAAAATAATGACAAAAGACAGTGTAGTTTACATCAGCCACAGACTGCATTGAATCTAACATATCGTTATTTGCACACAAAAACACGACCTTGGACACAGATGTTCAAATTTACTTGGCATAGAAGTGAAGGGACATTGGTGGTAGCTGTGTCTAAATATAACTTTTTACAACAAAAATTTGAAGGGGAGAGAACGGTTGGGTCAAAAATCGAGCACAATTTTGTAGAAACACAAGTAGAGACGGACAGACTAACAGATAACCATCCATACGTGACTGAAGCTTGACTGAAATGACTTTAGTGAGGAAATTTGAAATTAAAAATAAACCTCGGCAGTGATTGGCCACAGACAATCATATTATTAGCGCTCAGAGCGCATTTGGGGTCATTCTTCAATAATTGTTCAGTGTTAGACACAGATTTTAAAGTGTGGTGTTTTCCCATATGAAAGACAGTGAGTTAAATTTAGGGACGCCATCCTATAGCCAGCAGCTCAGCTGAGTTTTGCTAGCACTTCTGTGTTAATTATTCATAATCTGGTAAGATTGAAATTATTTCTTTATATATTTTGAATATTGTTTCATGTTCGAGTGATTTGATACTGCCATATCATAATCTAGCCTTACAAACAAGTAGGGATTTTGCTCTAGACCCCCCGCCCAAGTCAGGGTCTAGGGACTAACAATGTACCTAAACACCAGCAAGGATTATGCAAGACCGATCAAGAGTTGAGAATAAGGAAACATATTACCTATCCTCTTTTAGGGTAGAAAACTAATAATTATTTTTCAGAATCTATAGTCTGGGAGGATCTATCGGATGTAAACCCACCATGGTAACTGTGCTGTTTGGTCAGAGAGATCTGACCTGTCTGTATAATGTGGTTGTTGTGTCAGTGTGGTGTCCAGACGTGGGTAGAGAATAGATTTTGACACATGGCCCATACTTTGATTGCAGAGCTGCGAGTTTCTGTCGTCAACGAAGAAGTATCTATTCGGGTGGTGATTTACACAAGTGTATCTGTGCAGTCCTTGTGACAGAGACCACCATTATTGCCCGCCAGCACGGAGAGGTGGGACCACCTGATTTCAGCACCAGAGCTACAAATACCAGATGAGTGAGCCTCTGGTCTGCTGGATATTCACCAACCCCATTTAGTTGCAGATACCCCATAAAAATTCCCACCATTTTCTGGACACTGTGTAGTCAATATAGACAGGTGTGATGAGACCACCCCAACAGCACAGACAATAAATATCCTCCCTAGTAGCTGACTACCAGAACATTTTAATAAAACTAACTATTCTAGTACTTAAATATGTACACTTTTGCATTTATTATGTAACATTCCATGCATAATTTTCATAAATTTTAAATCCTTCTTTTAAAACAAGTTCTGGTCAAAATAAAACTTGATCCAGAACAAATAAATGTAATATAATTATATCAAAAACTTTACACACGTGAGTTAGTTCAGTGTATTTTAACACTTGTTAATCTTATTAGTCTTGTTAAATATCTATGGGTATATTTATAACTATCACACCACAGTACACATCATAACCCTAGACACTTTACGTAGCTACATTCATTAAAAAAAAAAATTAAGTGTGAGGTCGTAGTGGTAGCAAGAAAGGCCTTCTGACAATTCTCAATTACATTTTATCTCAGGAGCCTTCACAGCTGGCCTCATACAATTTACATGTAGTACCATCATCATCATACAATACCATCAATACCACTACATATATTGGGGTCTTGTCCAGGGATAATTAGCCCAACAGTAATATTAAGATCTCCTGGTGGGAGAAATAAAAGTAGGGAAATAAATTGTAAAATTTCCTTTAAAATTAAAAGTGTCCCTGCAGATAAAAGTTGGTGAATCTTCACAGCCAGTAATAATTAATTAGTTAACTGGTTAGTTAGAATTAGTTAGACTATAGTAATTAGAAGTACTTAGTGTATTTACTGGTTAGAGATTTAGCTTGTATATTATTATATTGTCTAAAAAGTATGGCTGAGCTAGCAAAGTTTAGATCAGCTGCTGTGCTCACTGCGAAGGAGATGGGGATGGATGGTCAAATTTTAATTCAATACGTAACGACTGAATGTGATAAATATATTGAAAGGGAAGATAGAAAGGTAGCTGAAGAGAAGAGGTTACAAATTGAGGCTGATAGAGAAATTAAGAGGCTGCAGATTGAGGCAGAAGAAAAACGACAGCAAAGGGAGGCAGAAGAAAAACGACAGCAAAGGGAGGCAGAAGATAAAAAGGCCGAAAGGGAGGCAGAAGATAAAAAGGCCGAAAGGGAGGCAGAAGGAAAAAGGTTGACTGCCGAAAGGGAGGCAGAAGATAGAAGGTTGCAGAGGGAGCACGAATTACGACTAAGGGAGCTGGAATTACAAGGCCCGGCTCCTGAAAATGGTGCCAGCCCTTTTGCCTCAGATGCTACGCCCAGTATGGGAGCCTCAAACTCAGCTATGGGGTTTCATTTAGACCATTTTGTTGAGAAAGACGATGACATAGAGGGGTACCTGGGACGTTTTGAGTTATTAGCTACTACATATGGGTTAGAGAGAGAGAGGTGGAGTTTAAAGCTATCACAGGGATTGAGGGGTGCTTCTTATGAAGTATTTGCCAAAATGAACAGGGAAGACCAAGACAATTATGACATGTTAAAGCAGGCTTTGTTATTAAGGTACGAGAAGAATGGTGAATTTTATCGTAAGAAATTTAGAAATGCCAAACTGTTGTCTGGGGAGACATACCACCAATTCTCTGCCAGACTAGAAACCTATTTGGAGAAATGGACGGCTCTGGGGAAGACCCAAGATCTTAAAGAAATGATCATGATTGAGCAATTGAGAGAGTCCATGGCTCCAGACATGAGAAAATTTCTCATGGAACAAGGTGCAGAGAAGTTGGGGGAAATTTTAAATGTTGCTGAGAGGTATCAGGCAGCCCAGGCAGAGGTAAGTGGTGCTAAGAAGAAGCACATAGACAATTTTAAAGCTCCACAGCAATTTAATAAATTTGATAATAGAGAGCAGGGAAATAAAGGTAGGACAAACTTTGAGCGGCCAAGAAATGACTATCGCGACAGAAACTCACAGTTCAATGACCAAAAGTTCAATGAAAGAAAACCGTTGAACCAAGGAAAAAGATGGTGTAAATGGTGCAAGAAGGATAACCATAACACCGAATTTTGTAGAAGGAAACCTTCAAACATTGCTGCAATGAAGTCGGGGACGCAAAGATTAAAGGTTAATCCTAAGGGACAACAGGAACCTTATCACCCCCCAGTTTGTGAGGATGTTATTTGTAATGGGGTCACCATAAGGTGCCTTTATGATACAGGTTTGGATTATGATTCAGTTGTGAAGTCTAGCCTAGTGGACCCAAGTCAGTATACCACAGAAACAGTGGAAATACAAGGGGCGACTAAGGACATACCACTCATGACACTTCCCATCGCAAGGATAACGGTGAAAACTCGCTATGTGGAAGGAGAAATCAGAGCAGCAGTGATAGATGAACCAATCTACCCTCTGATATTGGGGTGTAGATACGTCTTCTTGGGGAATCCCGAGAAACCTGTGATCATGGCGACAGTGCAGAGCAGGTCACAGAAGAAGGAGGAAGAAGGTGAACCTATAAATGCTCATCCAGAGGAGATGAGGAAGGCGCAGGCTGAGGATAGGACACTCAAGCCCTGTTTTAAAAAATTGCCCAAATGCCACACACCTCCGAGCAAGGGGGAATATTTCATGAAGAACAAACTCTTATACAGGAAGGCCGGAACTGGAACAAATGGTCACAACCAGCTGGTTCTTCCCATTCATATAGAGAGAAAGTGATGGAACTCGGACATGCAATTCCCTTCAGTGGTCACATGGGGATCAGCGCCACAGGACAGCGTATAGCTTGTCATTACTTCTGGCCAGGGATAACGGAGGATATAAAAAGATATGTCAAATCCTGCCCAGAATGTCAAAGGGTAGCTCCAAAGCACTGGACTGCCCCTGCAACTCTAGGGGAAATGCCCATAGTGGGAACACCTTTTGAGAGGGTTGCAGTGGATATTGTAGGACCTCTCACTCGGACCAAGAGGAGGAACAGTTACATCCTTACTCTGGTGGACACTTGTTCTATGTGGGGAGAGGCGGTAGCCCTGCCATCAATTGATTCAAAACATGTAGCAGAGGCACTACTTACAATATTTACCCGATTAGGATTCCCGCATCAAATCTTGACGGATAATGGTTCTCAGTTCAAGGGGAAACTAACGGAAGAAGTTTTTAAGCTATTTCAAGCCAGGCACTTTCATTGTAGTCCGTACCATCCACAAGGGAACGGCCAGGTAGAGAGGTTCAATGGGACTCTCATTTCTATCCTGAGAAAGCTGGCACACGAAAAACCGGATCTGTGGGATCAATTCCTGCCCGCCGCATTGTTTGCGTACCGGGAGGTACCACATAGTTCAACCGGGATGGCTCCCGCAACTCTGCTATTTGGGAGGCCAATAAAAGGTCCATTAGAAGCCCTATTAAGGACCTGGACAGATGAGAAGGCGGAAGAGACTGTTACCTCATCGTATCAATATGTGAACGAACTGACCACTCGTTTGAAAGCTGGATGGAAACTGGCAAATGATAATTTGAAACAAGCCAGGAAGAAACATGCAGCATATTTTAATAGGAAGGCAAAGGACAGGGAACTGGCAGTCGGAGAGAAGGTGCTGCTTCTACTACCGGGAAGCCAGAATAAATTACAAATTGGTTGGCAAGGTCCATATACGGTTCTAGAGAAGGTGTCTAGAACAAACTATAAAATTGACAAAAAGGGGAAGGAAAAAGTTTATCATGTAAACCTGTTAAAGAAGTATCTGGACAGACCACTCCAGGAAAGCACCCCCTTATTGACCTTGGCTATTGCAACCCAGATGCAAAAAGAACCACTCACCTCACATGAATACCCATTACATCCTTGTGAAACAGCAGCACAGGTAAAAGTCAGTAAGCACCTGACTAAAAACCAGAGGGAGAGAGTTCAACAAGTTCTGGAGGAACATACAGATGTATTAACAGATAAACCAGGCCATACAAATTTGCTACAGTATGACATGAAACTGGTAGACTCAAACCCAATCTGTATGAGAGCCTATTCTATTCCGTTCGCGAAGGAGAAGGCATTAAAGGAAGAAATAGATTATTTATTGAAGGAGGGGATTATTTCGCACAGTGAATCATCTTTTAGTTCTAGTGTCGTTTTGTTGAGGAAACCGTCTGGGGAACACAGACTGTGCATAGATTACAGGAAACTGAATGCTGTCACAGAAGGACAAGTGGATCCATTACCAGACACAAAACAGCTATTTGCCAGACTGAACAAGGCAAAATACTTTTCAAAGGTGGATCTTAGTAAAGGCTATTACCAGATCCCAGTGAAGCCTGAAGTGAGACCTTATTTGGCTTTTAGCACTTCGGATGGACATTATGAATTCAATATGCTACCATTCGGACTGAAAAATGCTCCGAGTGTGTTTTCAAGGATGATGCGCAAATTGTTGGATCCCCTGAATAACCCATGTATCACAAATTTCATGGATGATATTCTCGTCGCCACAGAGACATTTGAAGAACACATTGAAGCTCTGGAGATGTTGTTTGATAGACTTCGGGAGGCGAACTTAACTGCTAGGCCAACAAAATGTTGTATTGGATGCAAAGAGTTGGAATTCTTGGGACACACTGTATATCAGGGTAATATGACCCCTGATCCTAAGAACTTGGAAAAACTGCAGAGAGCACCTAGGCCGCAAACCAAAAAGGACGTGCGATCATTCGTGTCGTTATGCGGATTTTATCAGAAATACATCAAAAATTTTAACGCCATTTGTGCTCCTCTGACTGATCTGACTCGCAAGGGACTTCCAGATAAAATTATTTGGACTGCACAATGTGAACTAGCGTTCCAAGAGTTAAAGGAAAAACTCACTAGCAAGCCTATTCTCAAACTGCCTGATTTGACACAGGACTTTGTCTTAAGAACCGATGCAAGTAATGTAGGACTAGGAGGGGCTTTGTTGCAAAGATCATCTTCACCTGATGGGGAACTGAAACCAGTCGCTTATGCAAGCCGCAAATTGAATAAGGCGGAACAAGGATACTCCACAAGCGAAAAAGAATGTTTAGCATTAATCTGGGCAATAAAGAAGTTTCAAATCTATCTGTATGGTAGGACATTTGTGGTGGAGACGGATCATCAGCCTCTCGTGTTCTTGTCTCAGGCTAAGCATGAAAACGCAAGATTGCTGAGGTGGTCTTTATTGCTTCAACCTTATCAGTTTAGTATCCAATATATCCCAGGCAAATTGAATGTCGGTGCAGATTTCCTCAGTCGGCACCCCTGTGATCAAAATTAGAGTAATGGCAGACGTGAGGAGTAATTTTACCTATGTGTATCGCTGGTTTTGGAACTTGCCATAGGCATGTTTTCAGGTGGGGAGATGTGTAGTGAAATTGACAGAGATACAACGGTAAAATTCCTCCAAGGATAACATTTAAGGATAAAAACATAATGCGTAGGCTGCTGATGTACATGATCGCCTAGACCGCGGGTCATCACCCTCCATAAATTGACTTGCTAGACCGGAGGGGAACGGAGGATCAAAAAGGAAAAAAATATGACTGGAAAGGCTAAAGAGACGCAATTGGGGGGGGGGGAAATGGATGAAAGTAAAAAAATTCAAGTCCCCCAAATTGACACGAGGTACGGAATTGGACGTTTTGCGATACCAAGCGCTTGATTTGAATTTGAGCGGAAGAACGCAGATGTCTGAAAAAAATTACAAAAATTAAAAAGTAAATTTTTCTTAATATTAATGTTAGGAATATAAAAATTAGCTGGCCAGATGGCCTATTCTGAGCAGTGAACGAATATGGTTTTAATTTTACAGACGGATAGATAATATTGAAAATAATGACAAAAGACAGTGTAGTTTACATCAGCCACAGACTGCATTGAATCTAACATATCGTTATTTGCACACAAAAACACGACCTTGGACACAGATGTTCAAATTTACTTGGCATAGAAGTGAAGGGACATTGGTGGTAGCTGTGTCTAAATATAACTTTTTACAACAAAAATTTGAAGGGGAGAGAACGGTTGGGTCAAAAATCGAGCACAATTTTGTAGAAACACAAGTAGAGACGGACAGACTAACAGATAACCATCCATACGTGACTGAAGCTTGACTGAAATGACTTTAGTGAGGAAATTTGAAATTAAAATAAACCTCGGCAGTGATTGGCCACAGACAATCATATTATTAGCGCTCAGAGCGCATTTGGGGTCATTCTTCAATAATTGTTCAGTGTTAGACACAGATTTTAAAGTGTGGTGTTTTCCCATATGAAAGACAGTGAGTTAAATTTAGGGACGCCATCCTATAGCCAGCAGCTCAGCTGAGTTTTGCTAGCACTTCTGTGTTAATTATTCATAATCTGGTAAGATTGAAATTATTTCTTTATATATTTTGAATATTGTTTCATGTTCGAGTGATTTGATACTGCCATATCATAATCTAGCCTTACAAACAAGTAGGGATTTTGCTCTAGACCCCCGCCCAAGTCAGGGTCTAGGGACTAACAATGTACCTAAACACCAGCAAGGATTATGCAAGACAGATCAAGAGTTGAGAATAAGGAAACATATTACCTATCCTCTTTTAGGGTAGAAAACTAATAATTATTTTTCAGAATCTATAGTCTGGGAGGATCTATCGGATGTAAACCCACCATGGTAACTGTGCTGTTTGGTCAGAGAGATCTGACCTGTCTGTATAATGTGGTTGTTGTGTCAGTGTGGTGTCCAGACGTGGGTAGAGAATAGATTTTGACACATGGCCCATACTTTGATTGCAGAGCTGCGAGTTTCTGTCGTCAACGAAGAAGTATCTATTCGGGTGGTGATTTACACAAGTGTATCTGTGCAGTCCTTGTGACAGAGACCACCATTATTGCCCGCCAGCACGGAGAGGTGGGACCACCTGATTTCAGCACCAGAGCTACAAATACCAGATGAGTGAGCCTCTGGTCTGCTGGATATTCACCAACCCCATTTAGTTGCAGATACCCCATAAAAATTCCCACCATTTTCTGGACACTGTGTAGTCAATATAGACAGGTGTGATGAGACCACCCCAACAGCACAGACAATAAATATCCTCCCTAGTAGCTGACTACCAGAACATTTTAATAAAACTAACTATTCTAGTACTTAAATATGTTCACTTTTGCATTTATTATGTAACATTCCATGCATAATTTTTATAAATTTTAAATCCTTCTTTTAAAACAAGTTCTGGTCAAAATAAAACTTGATCCAGAACAAATAAATGTAATATAATTATATCAAAAACTTTACACACGTGAGTTAGTTCAGTGTATTGTAACACTTGTTAATCTTATTAGTCTTGTTAAATATCTATGGGTATATTTATAACTATCACACCACAGTACACATCATAACCCTAGACACTTTACGCAGCTACATTCATAAAAAAAAAAAAATTAAGTGTGAGGTCGTAGTGGTAGCAAGAAAGGCCTTCTGACAATTCTCAATTACATTTTATCTCAGGAGCCTTCACAGCTGGCCTCATACAATTTACATGTAGTACCATCATCATCATACAATACCATCAATACCACTACAACGTCCAACGAAATAAATCACAATGAACTTCTGTTTAAACAGGAATGACTTTCTTCTCACACACGATTCATTCTTGAATCATTTACTTGGTGTTGGGTTTGCATCTGTTTCTACAGACTCGCCTTTGCACAAGCATTTGCAAAGTGACCACACTAAAGTCATCAGACTGAGTTTTCTCTGTCCTTCCTCGACAATAACCTGGTTAGAACTGCTTTACGCACACATTGTTGCGTTATCTCCATTACTCTTCCCTTCACGTGTCGAACGAAAACCTTGTTCGATACATCTGAATACAACTCACGTCATGTGACAGAGTGATTCTCGGGCAATTTGTAAACTCTAGTGGCTTTTTTTTTTTGACACAAGAGGGGGAAACTCTTGCTTCTACTATTAACTAAGTGGTATTACTTCCCTTGTATTATTACCCTTCTCAACCCGGCCACATGTGCTTTTTCTGTTCCTCGTATGTTCGGCATCAAAAGACAAAGAGAGAATAGGACTACTGAACCCTCATGTAGCGTAAGGTTTTCAAGTGTGTATAGTCAGTAGTGCAGAATGGGAGAAGATCGGCTACCACGACAAGCATGGGAAACAAAGAGCCAGGGATCCAGACCTCCAGGATGACCCAGAGTCCGCTGGAAGGACATGACAATCTTTGAAGGACTGAGGACTAGAATGGAACCAAGCCAGGAGGAAGACAGCCGATAGGATAGTCTGGCGCTCTCTCTTCCAAACCGCTACACCTCACGGTAGAAGGGGAACGACTAAGTAAGTAGTCAGTAGTAGTACTGAAGAAACAGAACTAGAATTCTGTAAGAAAAGAGTGAAGTCCCAGTGTTGGAGAAGAACACTGGTATCACAGGATAGTCACAGCTGTGAAGGTATCTGCTTCAGAAAGTATCCAGAGTAAAGTCAGACCCTACGGTGCCACCTTGCTATGTAACTACTACCTATGATAATTAAACAATTCAATAAAACTCAAACTTCAACAATATAATTATTAAATTAATAAGTCAGAGTGTTATAATTATGAATCATTTAATATTTACTTATCTTTTTTCTTTCCTTGTGCACTTATGAAGAGTGAACTGATGAATGTGAATAAATAAAAGTGATTACACAACTTGAATGATTGAGTTGATTAAGAACTAATTTAAATCTTGATTTTAACTAAAACGGTTCTCCAAAGTTCCTGTCTCACTATACTCTCCTGTCTGGGCTATTAATCTAACTGTTTTGTCATAAACTAAGAACTGTCTGACTGCTCACATATGCTGCAGGAATTTTGTCACAATTAGTACTCAACTTTAGAGTCAAGGTCTGTCCTCATTTGAATGACACACCACTGTATGTTGAAGATCTTTGCTCTAGACCACCAAATATGCTGATGGGGACAGGCTGATATCTAGATGACAATATATAGGCTCCTGTGAGGTTCCAGGAAGCTCTTATTGATCTGGATTCAAGACCTCCAGTGTATTATGACACATATGAACCTGCGGACAATAGTGGACATGTGGCTAGCTTTTGCTCATGAAGCCCACAAGTCTAGATGTTCATGAGATGAGTGGGTTTCAGATGTTGCATGTATATGAATGATACATGGATCAGTCTGATTAGCAAAAGCGAGAAAAGACACGTGTCTATCTGCAGAACATTTTTTGAAATAAGATAATACATGAATATAATACATTTTATACATAGGTATGATGCTTCCTTTGCCTTTCACATTATGGAGTGCCAAGTCTCTGGTTCTTATATAATAGTGTAACTGACTACTCCACATGACAATCCTGATAATCACGCGCATGCATCAAATTCCTTTTACAGATTCAAAACTAAAGTGAAGTTTAGTCCTCTGGTCTGATCCTGACAGAAGTCTATTAATTTAAAGCTGCAATAAAACAAATTAATTAATCATAAACCTACATACCCTCTTAGGATTGCTATTAAGCACAAAACAGACTTGATTTGGTGAAGTGGAACTGCACGGCAAATCAGACGGCAAAGTTATAGCCTTGGCAAGCTTCCTTCTTCAGTCTATCTTTGGCTTCTGTTGTGTGAGTGTGCGTTTTGAAAATTCTGCTCTTTTTATAGGCCGATATCCGGCGTATCGGAAAGCAATGGGTTGTTGCTTAGTTGGAAACCGTGTTTTGGTGCAGTTCTCGGTGAGTCTGTGCGAGCTGGGTTTCTGAAATCACCTTCGTGCATCTCAACCCTGTTATCCATGACTTTTTTGACATCTCCTTCCACTTTACAGAATTTTTGCTTTCTTTCCATGTAAAACTTTCCATAATTGGTTTTGATTTAGAATCATATCAAATTCTGAAACACAATCGACACAGCATCTTTCGATATATTGACACCTTCACTTGCACATATTTCCAATATTCCTTAGGCATGCAGAGAGCTGGAGTTATCCTTCGAAAAATGAACCAACTTCCATCATTTTCTGTCACTGCATCATCTTACAAGATACATAAATCCATCTTAGAATTTACACAGTTCTTGCTTCTCTTTAAATGCCATAACAATTATCGATCAACTGCAGCGAGCTTGCGTTTTTTGATTGGCTGGCCCACTTCTCTTTTTCCAAAAATAGACAAAGCATGCGTTTACAACACATGACACCTCAGGTATGTCATACAACTAATATGAGGCTGGCAACCTCATTACAACCAATTACTACAGAAACCACCACTGCAAGATCTTGTGAATGCTTGGTACAGACTTCCTGTAAGGGGAGACTAGCTGGAGTTGTTCCCCCATAGGAGCGCAATGTAAAATAGTGATGATGAAGAACATTTCAAATGACTCATTTCATTGACTTTTAAAAAAAACCCAAAAATTAAACTATGCAATGATATTACCAATAACAAATGAATAAGGCGAGAACAGCCTTTGCTAGTCTCAACAACATCTGGAAGTCTTCCAAGTACAGCACAAACACCAAATTAAGATTATGTGAGAGCTGTGTACCTTCTGTGCTTCTCTATGGTGCAGAGTAACAGAAAAGAAAATGTCAAAATTGTCATCTTTCCACACAATCTGCCTAAGGAAAATTCTCAGAATCTTTTGGTCGAATACCATCACCAACCAAGAACTGCTTACACGGAGCAACCAAGAGGACATGCGCACCATCATAGCTGGCAGACTCTGGACTGAGAAGCCGACCAAAACGACGTGGCGGAGAACTGTGGAGGCTGCGATGCAAAGAATGAACCAGAGCTGGAGCACTTCATGAACGATGGCTGCCGACCAAGCAAAGTGGAAGCAGTTTGTTACTGCCCTACAAGACGTCACCAGGCGTGATGAGCTATGACTGATTTGGCAGTCGGTGGCTAAGGATCAAAGAAGAAAGCATGCACTGATTTTGGTGTTTTGTTTATCCATTTCTTACGTACATCCACTAACTGGTCTCCACTGAGGGCAGTTACATATTAATTTTCATTACTATTTTAGTTGACTATTTTCTAATGATAATGTTTGGGAATCATCCACAGGACTTCTCATGACAGATGCATTATTCAACACTTCAGCAAGTAACCTATCTTCTTCTTCTCTGGTCCATGACTGACAAAGCAATCAGTAACCATCACGTCCGGTGGTGTCTTGTAGGGCAGCAACAAACTGTCTCCACTTTGCTCGGTCGACAGCCATCCTTCATGTGGTGCCCAAGCTCTGGTTCAAGCTTAGCATCTCCGCCTCCACTATTCTCCGCAAAGTAGCTTTTGGCTGTCCTTGCTTTTGCTTTCCTTCTGGGGTAAGTAACCTATTATCCAACCCTTACTGGCATCTCCTCTTGTCCTCCATCTATTCCAGTATCTTCTCAATCTCTAGTCATTTCCCTCTATTTACTTGTCATTGAAATCTTTTCTCCACTTGTGATCATTCTTGAACCACTTTTTTGTTGGTCTCGTTTTTCACTTTCTTTTTCCCCTTTAAAAAAAATATTAAATGATTTTGTTTCTTCATATCAGTTAATCACTTCAGCCTCCTCACATTCAATCTTTCTCTTCAACCCACTCTTTCATCAACCATTCTTCTCCAAACTTTAAAGATGAAATAAAATTCTTGTCATATATTTTCTGGCCTTTATTGTCTGGAAGCAATAAGGGTATACAATAAAATAAAAATTTAAAAAAGAGAAACAAATATCTTACACAAAGGCAGACTTAGAAGAAAATGTAAATTCAGGTTTAAGCATTAACTAATTTAACATTGTCCACAATTGCGGTGAATGAATATATGTCAGACCTTACCTAACCACAGGTCTGTCATTTGCATGGTCTGTTGATCAGCAAAAAAAAAAAAAAAAAAAAAAAAAAAAAAAAAAAAAAAAAAAACAACTCACATGCAGTTTGTGCAGCTAAAAGAAAAACAAAACCCAGTTGAAAATATATTTCTCACATTAACCTGATGTCTGAGTAACATGTCCGTCATCTGTATTCAAACAGATGCTCATGTTTTATGGCTTTCTATTGTTTGATGATAATTGAAACTTACACAAGCCTGGGATCTCTCATGTGGTACGCTAAAACGCAGAATAGTCCAAAACCCAGAGTACCAGAATGAAAAAATCTTAAATACTGAATAATCTGATGGCCACTGCAGAGCAGGCACAGGTTAATATAAACTACCAAGACAAACCAGCGTGATAAATATATGAACTTCAGTTTAAGAATAAGTTATTTTAACCACATGTCCTGTTAGATAAGTTAGCAAAAACCGACAGTAACAAAATGTATTGTGGACATAAGCAAAAATTACTAAACATCATATAACGTGAAAGCAAATGCAAAACCAGAAGTTCCAAAGCCAAGGCTCAAGAAGTGTACACAGAAGCAAACAAAGAAGTAAAAAGAAGTATCAAAAGAGACAAGAGGAAGTATATTGAGGAGTTGGCAAGAGAGGCAGAAGATGCTGCAGCCAAAGGAAATATGAGAGAACTGTATAACAGCACAAAGAAGCTAACGAGGAAATACAAGCAAACAAGTTGCTTCATAAAAGACAAGAATGGAAAACTGCTCAGCAATATACAAGACTAAATGAAGAGGTGGACAGAATATTTTGAGGACCTTCTCAATAGACCAGCTCCACAAAACCCCTCGGACATCCAGCCAGCAGAAGAAGAGCTACAAATTAACGGTGAAGGACCAACGAAGGAAGAAATAAAGAAAGCCATAAAGCTTCTAAGAGATGGAAAAGCGTCTGGACCTGATGGCATTCCAGCAGAGGCCATCAAAGCAGATATCGACACGGCTACAGAGATGTTATATAAATTACTTGGTAAAGTCTGGGAAAAGGAAGAGATACCAGCAGAATGGAAGGAAGGATATCTGGTTAAGTTGCCTAAGAAGGGAAATTTACAAGAGGTTGGATTCAGTTATACTAAACCAAATGTCCCGTCAAAAGAAAGTTGCAGAACAATTAAACTACACAGAATGTCCTATAAACATATGGCTAGAGAATAATTACACTAGCAAAATATCAACAATCATCGGTGATATCGATGTTGTGGACTTCTCGAATCTTTGCAGCAAATTCTCCAGACAACTTCCATGGGTTTAGTGTGACAGACTTGGTACTGTCAAATGTTTTGTATATGCCCACCAGCCTGTCTGCCAGTTCAAACATGTTGTTTCTCAGTGAGATGATGATGAACTGGGCATTTTTTGTGCGTTCCTGGCATGAGAAATAAATACGATACATAAAAATTAAGAACAAAAGCTCTATATTTTTGTCTTGAAGACATTAAGTCAACTCATTCTGTACTGTAAGGTTCTTCTATTCTGAAACAGCCCTGACGTGAGATAAATATGATAGCTAAAAATTATTGGCAACAACAAATAAATACTGTAGCAGTCCAAACCATTAAAGCATTTCTCTTGGAAACACAAAATAATAATGATGATAAATTAGCCCACAGCAATTTGAGTTTAATGTCCACTAACAACCGGGAGAGAAAAATATTCTGATCACATAAAATTACGTCTTGAAACGTCTCCACAACGGAAGGAACAGTTGAAGGCAAACATGCAAGGGGAAGACAGCGCTATAAGCAGGAAGATAACATTAAGAGATGAGCAGAAAGAAGTCTCACCCGTGTGTTGCCGGGGCCCGAAAGGGGAGCAAAGAATAGTAACACTGCACCCTACCACGCATGTCGTAAAAAGCGACTAAGGAGGGTTGGGCATGGGGCTGTTTACCCCATCCCGTAAAAACTTCGCACAATGGGCTGATCACCTGCTTGCCAACCAATCTGATTACGGAAACAACGATAGATTGTTTGGTCTGTTTCTGTTCCACAAAGACGCCACTAGGCGGTGGTGGAAGCAGCGATAGATTGATCAATTTGTTGTTGCCCTAAGACGCCACTAGGCGTACTGGCCACATACTGCTTTGCCGGTTGGTGGCTAAGGATGGAAGAAGAAGAAGAAGAAGAAAGAAGTCTATAAGAGTGTACTATCAAGAAAAGAGACAGGGACATTCCATTATACTAAACCACAAGGTCTTTTATATTTGGAACTGTGACCTAATATAACCGATGAACCATGTGTATAAGCTGAAAAGAGCACACTTTGCCAAAACTCCAATCATAAACAGAATCCTTTGGAGATCAAATGCAGCTGACCTTCAATGCCAAGATGGTAAATGACCACATCAAAGAGATTAAGGAGCCGAAATACTTGATCGATGGGGGCAGATTGCCTCCTGTTGTATTGCTCTGTACAGAGTTTCCTATCATACAATTCAAATAAGGAAAACTTACTAGTAACATGAGACCTAAACTCATCTTCCTCTCTCCCATACAGCTGTACTTCACTCTTCAGCTCCCCTAGGAACATAGGCTTTCAAGAAACTTATGCCAAGTCCTCCTGTCCTGTGCCATCAGCTCAAAAACTTTCCATGTCTTTCCTCATACTTTTCATTTCTGTTTCCAGTTCTCTTCTCCATGTGTTCTTGCAATGCTACCAACAGGTTTCCCTGTGTGTGTCCTATCTATCACTGGCATTTTCTTCTCATCTCTTGTTCCACTGGCATTTGTCTGGTTCTATCAATTCTCCATTAGTGATCTTGCTGTAACATTATCAATCCTTCTATTATAAGCAAGCATTCATTTAGGGTTCTTGTCATCACATTCCCCATTAGTGATCTTGCTGTAACATTATCAATCCTTCTATTATAAGCAAGCATTCATTTACGGTTCTTGTCATCGATTCCCCATTAGTGATCTTGTTATAACATTATCAATCCGTCTATTCTAAGCAAGCCCATATTTATTAAAATTTTACCTCTATAATGTTCTAGATATGAGTTTCTACGACAACAGCACCATTACCTTGATGTAGTTGGCCACAATGGAGACATTTTTAAAGTCCAAAGCCGCATCAATTTCATCCATGACATAGAAAGGAGTGGGCTTGTAGTGGTGCAGGGCAAACACTAGAGCAAGGGAGGATAATGTTTTCTCCCCTCCAGACAAGTTAGATATGTTCTTCCATGACTTCTTTGGGGGGCGTACACTGCATGAAGTAAACAAATTTGAAGGTCAAACATTATTTATACACATGACTGTCAATGGTATCCTAGAAAAGTTGAAACTGTTTACCTCCTCTCTGAACACACAAACAAATGACAATTTATATTTGATGAAAGTGCAAGAGTTCTACTACAACAATGAGTGCATGAGGAACAGTGAGAAATAGTGTGCCATGTTTATTCAATGATTTGGATGACTTTCATTGGCCGTTATGAAGCAGGGCCCTTGAGACACGACTAACTAATTGACATTTGAGATCACTAACGTGTTTACTACTTCAGTAATTGTGAACTGTAATGTCTAGTCAGACCAGTCACACGGGCTCTGAATTTTGGCTAACTGCTGGAATATCCATGTAAGGAAATTCTCTATTCAAAGAGGCATGAAAATCCACAGAACGAAAATAGGGTGTGGGAGCTCATCAACGGGAGATCAACAGCGTTTTGTTTCTACAGGTAAGACATTAGAAGATCTGTCAGGATTCAGTTGACAGCGCAGAGTATATTAGAGTTGATCTGCCTGGTGATGATCTCACATACCTCTTGGACGGGAAAAGAGACGCCATTAAGTTTCCAGTGCCAGTAATTTATATACAGCATAATGGTTACTTTCACAATTGCCTCAAACTGACAGCATAGATAAGACCAAGAGTGACGTTGAAAGTCGCAACCAAAGTGGAGTGGGTTCAATTCCCAGCACAGGCTGAAAACACAAAAGGGGGCTGACACTTAGGAGGCCCCCCCCCATAAAGGAGATTACCGACAGGCTGACTGCTTCTGATTAGATTGCATCCTGCTGTAACACTCTATTATAGTTTGCTATCATGAGTTGATGGCACCTGACAGGAGGACATGGCACATGACAAGAGGACATGGCATGTGACAGTAGGACATGGCACGTGTTTGTTGAAGGGCCACGAATGACACATCTGATGAAAATGTCTGCCTCATACTTTATCTGGTTTGTGTCAACAGACATTATAATTCTCCATGACATCTCGGATTAACACATCTATCATACATGTCAAGTATATTGTGCCAAGTAACTCTGTCCCTTGAACAACTAACCTGAAGACTATCCCTTCTGAGAAGGGATCAAGAGAATCCACCAATTCCAACTCAGCATCTCCACCCAGTGTAATCATCTGGTACATCTCTTTCAGTTTGTAGGTGATAATCTGTGTACAAGAACAGAACATGTCACAATGTAACAATTTACAGGTCAGTAACCCAGAATCCAAACACAGAAATATTCCGGAAATCAAACATTTTTTGGTCAACTTTTGAGCGATATCCGAAAACCAGAAATATCTGATTTCCAAAACACAGCAGTCCTCGAGCATTTCAGATTTTGAGTTACCAACCTGTACTGGAAACAGCCATCTAATTTTCCTGCCTTTTTATTAAACAATAAATAATATAAAAAAGAGGGGAAGGGGTGAAGGGAAAGTAGGGTGCACAAGGCGAGGGCTTCATCACTCTAGACCAGTGATAGGCAACCCAGCATTAAATCTACCTGAAACTTTGTTAACAGACAAGCTACATAAAACCTAACACTAACAATGGTTGTCTAACACTGCTTCCAGCAAAGATATACACAACATTCCTGACACTTTCTACCTGACCTGTTTGTAGAAACAAGATATACAAAACTTGCCTGACCTAACCTACAAACAAGATATACAAAACTTACCTGACCTAATGTATAAACAAGATTTACTAAACTTACCTGACCTAATCTACAAACAAGATATACAAAACTTATCTGACCTAATGTACAAACAAGATATACAAAACTTACTTGACCCAATCTACAAACAAGATACGCAAAACGTATATGATACTTTCAACATAATCTTATTCCACACAAGATGCCCAAAACCAACCTGAAACTTTCTATGTCTATATTTGCAAACAAGATACACAAGACCTACCTGAAAACCTGACATAAATTCCTCCAGTCTTTGTTTACGTAGGCTGTCATGATAACGACGCTGCTCATCTCTGAATGTGGTGATTTGATCCAACTCACCAACTCGCTGCAAGTATGTCTCTTCCTAGTCATAAAAAAATTTTTTTTTTTTAAACCAGTATCCAATTTTGGTGGAGAGAGGATAAAAATAATGACAGATATCATACTTTCAACTATCCACAGATATATTTACGGAATATTATGAGGCATGGATATCTAGCCTTGACTGAAGCACAAAAGACCAACAGTGCACATTTAGAACTACACTTTTCTAAACATCAACAAACTGCCAGCTAATAAATTTACTTTCATTAATATAAATAAAAAAAAAATAAAAAAAAAGGCAGTCCCATAGCAGTTACTGCCATAGGGGAGTGAAGTGTTACAGACTTCAGAATTGTTACGACATGTTTTAACGATGTCATCTGCTATAGTTGTTAGCACGTTTAAAGTACGCATTAGAGGCTTGATAGGTTTTAATATAGAATGTTTTTTCACACTTCAGGGTTTATTGAACGCGAATTGCATAGTTCGCTTGTGACGTGGTAGTGTTGAATTAGTCACGCTTGACTACGATCTTGGGTCACCCTTCCGAATCTGAACTTCAAGCAAGTCAGATGTGTTTTGATTCACTCCTGTTTTTATAGGATTAAGTGCAAAAGTATATCTTTGAGATTGGCTCGAGGGTCAGCCATAATAATGTTTTGATGAAGCGATGGAACAGTGATGGTTAAGTATAACCATTGTTTATGGGAGTCAAGAAGTCAGGAAGTATTGATATATTTTTATGATTCGTTCTTGCAAACTAGTGGGTATCATTTTCGGTTGTCTGCATAGCAGCAACGCGCATATACAGCCTACTACGTTTTTGTTGACAACGCTAAGAATTAGTCTATAGGACTGTAATGGACTACACTATATAGATATGAATAATAAGATGATTCCTGCAATGCCATGAACTGTTACATTAACTGTGATGTCTTCGTATAATGTATTAAACATGTATTCATTTGGACTCAAAACAAGGACTTTATCTGATCGATCAAGTTGAAGTTGGCTCCACTATTAAGCCATTCATTCTTAATTATAATTTGCACGATTCGCTCTTTTATGAAGGACACTAGTATTATCAGTAAGTAGTTGGAGCTCAGAAGGAACAGAAGTCGATGTCACCCACTACGCTAACCGACTTAAAAGACCACCTAATCCTTGACCCGCAATAATGATATGTAAAGAACCCGCTTCAACAACTATACTAGGTCCAGCTTCGAGAGTAGGGGGTGACCAGTTCACTTCCTCACTCTCTAATCCTTCCCCAACTCGTGAGCAGAGTCAGGTATCCATTTACAACTGGGTAGGGAGCCGCGCTGGTGTAGTGGTTGCCAAACTGCGCTGGCGACTGGGTGACCCAGGATCAAACCCGGGCGAGGACATTTGAAGATTTTTCGTCGACTGGTATTTGGACTGGATTAACTCGAGCCCTGGCGATGACATTTGAGGAGTGTCGTCGACCAGGGACTGCTCCGAAATCGGTGAGTATCTGCCTGAATGGCAAGGGACAATTGTCACATCTGATGAAAAGAAAAAAAAACAAACAAATGGGTAGACTGGAGTGTGTGATGCCGCCATGTTCTTACCACTCTATCAATCAGACACCCTACTTTCATTAATAGATCAGAAGAAACATTTTGATTCAAATCACTATTATAAGTTAACCAGGAGCTGTTCTTTGCTTTAAAACTGTTTGCATCAGACAGAAGAAACGAACAAAAAAAAAAAAAACTTCCACATCATTCAAAGTGTGTGTCACCTTCTTTCTGTACTCTGATATGGCGGCCATGTTTGGTTTCATTTTTGCCAGTTGTTCTTCCTGCACTGTGATCTCAATCTGAACTTCCTGCTTGCTCAAGGACTGCAACACTTCGTTGTCTAGTATGGGTAAAACCAGCTCTCCTTGCTCCTCATCTCGAGTGACAGGGGTCAGCTTCAAAAAGGACAGCTGTGGAATATTTATTAATTCATTTTGGCTTGAAGTAATTCTTTTGACAAGTTTTCACTGCTATGCTATGCCTGGCCATCAGATTGGTTTTAGTATTGGTTCAAATGCCTGAATTCACACCAATACATGCCTGGATTATAGGGAAAATCTTAAGTGAAAAACACATTTTTTTTTCTTTTTTTACACATTTGCATAAAGATTTTTAATAAAGTAAGAAACTAAAAATTTGGACGTAAATGTAACAGAATTTTTTTTTTTTTAAAGTAAGATATTAACATCTTGACATAAATGTTAACAGAATTTTTGTGTGTTAAAAGTAAGATACTAAAAATCGTGACGTAAATGTAACACACAATGTTTTTAAAAAGTAAGAAACTGTGTAGTTATCGGGGAGGGGACCTCGGCACACTCAGGCATGTCGTACAAATTGAAGATTGTGCATGGGGCAAGCAACCCCATCAGGTACAACAAATTGATATTGAAACCAAGCACTGCGGGGGGGGGGGGGGGGGGGGGGGGGGGGGGGGGGGGTTGTTGTTGTTGTTGATATGAATGCTTGTTGCTGGCTTCCTGTAAGTGCATATGAATGCTTGGTGCTGGCTTCCTGTAAGGGCATATGAATGATGCTTGGTGCTGGCTTCCTGTAAGGGCATATGAATGATGCTTGGTGCTGGCTTCCTGTAAGTGCATATGAATGCTTGGTGCTGGCTTCCTGTAAGGGCATATGAATGCTTGGTGCTGGCTTCCTGTAAGGGCATATGAATGCTTGGTGCTGGCTTCCTGTAAGGGCATATGAATGCTTGGTGCTGGCTTCCTGTAAGGGCATATGAATGCTTGGTGCTGGCTTCCTGTAAGGGCATATGAATGCTTGGTGCTGGCTTCCTGTAAGGGCATATGAATGCTTGGTGCTGGCTTCCTGTAAGGGCATATGAATGCTTGGTGCTGGCTTCCTGTAAGGGCATATGAATGATGCTTGGTGCTGGCTTCCTGTAAGGGCATATGAATGCTTGGTGCTGGCTTCTTGTAAGGGCATATGAATGCTTGGTGCTGCTTCCTGTAAGGGCATATGAATGCTTGGTGCTGGCTTCCTGTAAGTGCATATGAATGCTTGGTGCTGGCTTCCTGTAAGGGCATATGAATGCTTGGTGCTGGCTTCCTGTAAGGGCATATGAATGCTTGGTGCTGGCTTCCTGTAAGGGCATATGAATGCTTGGTGCTGGCTTCCTGTAAGGGCATATGAATGCTTGGTGCTGGCTTCCTGTAAGGGCATATGCATGCTTGGTGCTGGTTTCCTGTAAGGGCATATGAATGCTTGGTACTGGCTTCCTGTAAGGGCATATGGATGCTTGGTGCTGGCTTCCTGTAAGGGCATATGAATGATGCTTGGTGCTGGCTTCCTGTAAGGGCATATGAATGCTTGGTGCTGGCTTCTTGTAAGGGCATATGAATGCTTGGTGCTGCTTCCTGTAAGGGCATATGAATGCTTGGTGCTGGCTTCCTGTAAGGGCATATGAATGCTTGGTGCTGGCTTCCTGTAAGGGCATATGAATGATGCTTGGTGCTGGCTTTCTGTAAGGGCATATGAATGCTTGATGCTGGCTTCTTGTAAGGGCATATGAATGCTTGGTGCTGCTTCCTGTAAGGGCATATGAATGCTTGGTGCTGGCTTCCTGTAAGTGCATATGAATGCTTGGTGCTGGCTTCCTGTAAGGGCATATGAATGCTTGGTGCTGGCTTCCTGTAAGGGCATATGAATGCTTGGTGCTGGCTTCCTGTAAGGGCATATGAATGATGCTTGGTGCTGGCTTCCTGTAAGGGCATATGAATGCTTGGTGCTGGCTTCTTGTAAGGGCATATGAATGCTTGGTGCTGCTTCCTATAAGGGCATATGAATGCTTGGTGCTGGCTTCCTGTAAGTGCATATGAATGTTTGGTGCTGGCTTCCTGTAAGGGCATATGAATGCTTGGTGCTGGCTTCCTGTAAGGGCATATGAATGCTTGGTGCTGGCTTCCTGTAAGGGCATATGAATGCTTGGTGCTGGCTTCCTGTAAGGGCATATGAATGCTTGGTGCTGGCTTCCTGTAAGGGCATATGCATGCTTGGTGCTGGTTTCCTGTACAGGCATATGAATGCTTGGTACTGGCTTCCTGTAAGGGCATATGGATGCTTGGTGCTGGCTTCCTGTAAGGGCATATGAATGCTTGGTGCTGGCTGCTGGCTTCCTGTAAGGGCATATGAATGATGCTTGGTGCTGGCTTCCTGTAAGGGTATATGAATGCTTGGTGCTGGCTTCTTGTAAGGGCATATGAATGCTTGGTGCTGCTTCCTGTAAGGGCATATGAATGCTTGGTGCTGGCTTCCTGTAAGTGCATATGAATGCTTGGTGCTGGCTTCCTGTAAGGGCATATGAATGATGCTTGGTGCTGGCTTCCTGTAAGTGCATATGAATGCTTGGTGCTGGCTTCCTGTAAGGGCATATGAATGCTTGGTGCTGGCTTCCTGTAAGGGCATATGAATGCTTGGTGCTGGCTTCCTGTAAGGGCATATGAATGCTTGGTGCTGGCTTCCTGTAAGGGCATATGAATGCTTGGTGCTGGCTTCCTGTAAGGGCATATGAATGCTTGGTGCTGGCTTCATGTAAGGGCATATGAATGCTTGGTGCTGGCTTCCTGTAAGGGCATATGAATGCTTGGTGCTGGCTTCCTGTAAGGACATATGAATGCTTGGTGCTGGTTTCCTGTAAGGGCATATGAATGCTTGGTACTGGCTTCCTGTAAGGGCATATGAATGCTTGGTGCTGGCTTCCTGTAAGGGCATACGAATGCTTGGTGCTGGCTTCCTGTAAGGTGAACAGCTACAAGAGCTCAAAGGAAAATGATAAAGAAACTAAAAATATTGTCCGTTAAAAGAAAACAAATTTAAAACAGCTTCAATTTATTCCTATGCCACACATTTCTAGGCCAATCTTTTCAGTTATTTAATTTTTTTCTTTTATGACCTAATTAAAAATGCTACAGTAAATTTCTCACAAATATAAACATTTCATCTTAACAACTTATGAAATCTCAGTAAATATGTAAGTCATCCTGTCCTACCTCTTTCTTCCAATGCTTCAGTTTGCTGCGGTTTTCCTTGACTAATCCGTCATATTTTTCTGCCTCGTACTGGATATTCACACCTTCCTTGGCCATGTTCGCCTCCTGTTCTTCTATCTCCTCTATATATTTCTTCATCTCCTGCAGTCTACTCTCCTTCTCTCTTACATCTCCCTGTCAAAAACACCCAAAGATAAATTAATATAACAAAGCAAACAAAAAACCAAGGTGTAGTTACACACTATACATATTTTTAAAATGTCAGTAGGTAAGAACATATTACTCTCAGCAACGGCCACTGACTGCTCTGACAGTGGGCGGCTAAGGATTGAAGAAGAGAAGACTCTCAACAAACAGAACAATGGAAGACAGGACCAGCCGAAATATCTTGAAGTAACGTTCGATGGCAGGCTATCCTACAAGTACCATGTCAAACTAATCATACAGAAGTGCAAGCGAGGTCTGACAGCACTAAAAAGCAATGGCCGCTGTACACCTAGAGCAGAGACCACTGTTTCACCTTTATCATCAGCTGGTCATGTCAGTAATTGATTATGGGCTGGGAATGCTCACACTGTCATGGTTGCAATGTGAATGATTCGAACGCATTCAAATGAGGAATGCATATAATCTTGGGCTGTACAAGAGATTGTGATGATGTACATGCTTGGATTGCTGTTGATAACATCCAGGTTTGCGATAGCCCAGTCTAAAGCCTATATGCAGGTCACTACAGACAAAAGACATCCCCTGTATTAGAATACAGCTGACACCAAGGGAGTGAGAATAAACAGATGAATGCCACAGGCAACGACTGAGCAGGTGGATGACCACTGTTGAAAAAATGTTCAAGAAGGAAGAAAGGACTAAGTTGGATGAGAACTGTACAAACTAATAGCAAGTCATCATCAGCCTTGGAAAGGAATGTAGACATTGGTGCAATGGGAAAGCAGAGCTAGAAATTAATTAACTGATAAATGATCATACTTTGGGGGGGCGGGGGCGGGCGAGCGCGCGGTCATGGGTCTGTACTCCATGGTGAGAAATCAGGATGGGGGCTTCCTGGCAGGGTTGTCGCTGAACAGAGCGAAGCTTACATGATAATCTCCAGCATGTGAATGGAGACAGAGGGAGCCATTGCCACCTTGAGGTTGAAGGTCTGAAACTCCATTAACCAGTTGCTATGCATGCTCTAAAATGGATGGCTATGACATGAATGGAGATCCTACATAGAGACCTCAAACCAGCAGGAGTTGGTGTGGATCTACTGTCTTGGTCATTCATGGGTGCGTGGAAATGAGAGGGATGACAGATTAGCTTCGACAGCACCCATAGTGGGGACATTGGATGTGGATAAGAGAGAGATACTAAGGACAATTAACGATCGCCTGTTAGAAAATGACACTGCAATTGATGAATCAAGAAGGATTGCTGGAATTGGGTATTGAATAAAGGATAGCAGGAATAGATACATGCGTCAGTTATATATACAACCAACGTTCTTTAACCTTTAGCACGCTGCGGTTGACATATGTCGACCGAGGGTTAGCACGCTGCTGTCGACATATGTCGACCGCAGCGTGCTACGTTTTTTAGCATTAGAATGTGTGTACACATGATCTCACCCCCGGATGTTAAGTTTTAAACTTATCTGAGAGAGAGTTAGCTTCCGTTTCCGATCTTTTTAAGTAATGGGTGCATCCGCATTTATTTTCTGTGAATTTTTTAATCAAAATGAATCGGCATCGAACACGCGGCCATTTTCACTCTAATTTTATTGGATTCTGACGCCATGCGGTGGGGATGAGATTTTTGTCATTATAAGCGCTAATATCGGTTCTCAGAATATGGTTGATGACAGAGATCGAAACGAAAGTAGAATGTCATTGCTAGTATGTAAAAGTTTAGGGGTTAGGATTAGATTTATCGGAAAGATTTAGGGTTACGGCCGAATGTCACTGCTGACATGGGCGTTTGTTGCTTTGCTACTGATGATGGGTGTAACGAAAAGATCGTCATTTGATTTGTATTGGTCAAATGACTTTCATTGAGATGCAAGAGATAATTTAGATATGGACACTTCGTTTGTTGGTTATTTTTTTTTTTAATGTAACATGTTGGTCAGGTAGTGTAAAGACATATAGTCTCACAATGTAACATGTAATTTAAAAAAAATTTTTTTTTTTTTTAATCGTTTTTTTCATCTTTCCTTTCCTCTCTTCCTATCACATCTAACATGTACACAAACAAATTTTATATCATCAGATTCACCATTCATTTATTTATATAAATTCCAAAAATTATAGCAATTGACCAAGAAACACAAAAACTATAGACATTACAAGTCACCCACTATAAAAACGGGGCATTGTGAAAAAGAATGCAGCTGCAGGGGAAGTTTTCTGGAAGAGAATGCAGCGTGCTAAAGGTTAAAAACAATCATCACTCATGCCATTCAACATTTGCTGAAGCAGAATGAGCACCTTGGGGTTTGCCAGCCAACATGTTACATTGTGTGACTAAGTTTCTTTACACTACATAACCAACATGTTACATTGTGTGGCTAAATGTCTTTACACTACCTGACCAACATGTTACATTGTGTGCCTAAGTGTCTTTACACTACCTGACCAATATGTTACATTGTGTGACTATGTGCCTTGTATTCTATACTACCTGACCAACATGTAACAATGTGTGCAATGTGTGACTAAGTGTCTATATACTACCTGAACAACATGTTAATTTGTGTGACTAAGTGTCTTTACACTACCTCACCAACATGTTACATTGTGTGACTAAGTGTCTTTACGCTACATGACCAATATGTTACTTTGTGTGACTATGTGTCTGTACACTACCTGACCAACATGTTACATTGTGTGACCAAGTGTCTTTACACTTCCTGACAAACATATTATATTGTGTGACTAAGTGTCTATATATAATACCTGACCAATATGTTACTTTGTGTGACTAAGTGTCTATATATACTACCTGACCACTTTGTTACATTGTGTGACTAAGTGTCTTTACACTACCTGACCAACATGTTACATTGTGAGACTATGTCTTTACACTACCTGACCAACATGTTACATTGTGAGACTATATGTCTTTACACTACCTGACCAACATGTTACATTGTGTGACTAAGTGTCTTTACACTACCTGACCAACATGTTACATTGTGAGACTATATGTTTTTACACTACCTGACCAACATGTTACATTGTGAGACTATATGTCTTTACACTACCTGACCCAACATGTTACATTGTGAGACTATGTCTTTACACTACCTGACCAACATGTTACATTGTGAGACTATATGTCTTTACACCAAGTGTTAAAATAGATAAAAATTACAACACTACATCTCCTTGTGGAGCATAGTCTTGCAACAAGTTCATGCCAAAAAAGGTTTGCAGAAAAAATGTGACATTTAGCACTTGCTCTACTAGATTTCAAAAAGGTCTACCAGATTTAAAAAAAACTTTACCAGATTTCAAACAGCTCTACCAGATGTCAAAAACTAGTTCAGAGTATGCACAGTTTAGAAATATCGAACTTTTTATAACTTTCAGAGTATCCTGAAGATTCCACACCCTACCCAATGTCACTTACTTGAGTTTTCTCGTACAACTGTAGCAGGTTGGTTGCCTCCCCCTCCATACTCTTCAGTCTCTGAGACAAAGTTTCAACCAGCTTCTTCGTGTCTTCAATCTCTTCATTAACAGACACAACTTTCTCTTCTGCTCTCTTCAAGTTTCTGTCATGGTCATACAACAACAAAATAAAAACTGTTTCATTCTCTTTAAAACAGCAATTTGTTGACAACAGTGGGCAAGCCCCACTTCTTCACCTTTCCACTCCCTAAAGAGCATAGGTTGTCAACAAACTTACGCCATGTCCCGTGCCATCAGCTCAAGGTCTTTCCTGATCTCTACATCCCCTTCATGCCTGCCTCTTGTTCTCTTCTCCGCGTGTTCTTTAGTCTTCCCCTATCTCTTACCCTGGGAACTCCAGAACAAGGACTGCCTTGTAATGCTATCAACAGGTTTCCTCAATGTGTGTCCTATCCACCTCCAGCATCTTCTTCTCATCTCTTGTTCCACTAGCACTTATCTGTTTCTTGTCCATCAGTTCCACATTAGTGATCTTGTCATACCACTTCAATCCTATTCTATGTAAGCATCCATTTATGAAAGTTTGTAACTCTTTGGTTGCTGTTCTCCATGTTTCACAGCCATACAATAGGACTGACTTAACATTTGAATTTAAAATTCTAATTTATTGTGCTGGACCTGATTTCTTTTGATCACCATATATTTCCTAATGCAGTGAAAGCTCCTATAGCCTTTTGTATTCTTATTTCGATAGCACTGTCTGTCCCTCCAACTGTGTCAGCCCCACTTCCTGTACTGTAAATGATTGCAGTAATATCACCATTCATTTTTGCTACATCTCAACTGACATTACTTTATGGATCCAAGAAATGTTCAAGTCTAAACTAACATTGAAGACATGTTTACAACCAGACTGAATTTAGTTTAATGTATACCTCTCGTAAGGAAAAAGATCCCATTACACGCCCATTGAGGCATATTGGGAATATGGAGTTAGACCCTTATTTTCATGACCATTTGGCACACTAGGGGTGATGTGGTCAGCATCATGCCAGCCGCTTCTAACCTTCCCAGAGTTGCTCTGGTACCCAATTAATGAGGCTGGGTTGACCCCGGAGCCATTTGTGGTCTAAAAAAATCCCACCTCAACCAGGGATCGAACCATGAACCACTGAGCTCGGAAGCCAGTGCATTAACCCCTGCACTACCATGGCTTTTCTTCTGCACTAGCTCTTGTGGACTTTGATAAATGTTGTGCTTGGGTAGAGCAGAAGGCTTGAATTGATATGACAAGATCAATAATGTGGACCTGATGACAAGAACCAGACAGGGGCCAGTGGAACAAGAGATAAGAAGAAGGTGCTGGGTAGGACACACACTGAGGAAACCTGTTGATAACATTACAAGGCAGACCTTGTTCTAGAATCCACAGGGTAAGAGAGGTAGAGATAGACTGAAAAACATTTGGAGAAGAAGACTGACGACAGTAATAAAAGGGGATAAATAAGACATGGGAAGATCTTAAGTAGATGGTACAGGACACTGTTACGGTGTTATTTTAAATGACGGCGTCTGCTGGGGTTTAGCCGTGCGCAACGTTTAGGGGTCAATAACATTAATAGAATATGTCGATATTTTACGGTATACTGAACGCGAAATATATGCTAAGATTATGACGCATTCGCGTTGGGAAGGTCACGCTGGGTGACTTGGTTACATTGCCCTTGTTACGCTATCCGTCAAGCAGAGAAGTCGTGTCTTGTATTTCTTCCAAGGAAAGGCCTAGTATATAGCCTATATATGAATCAATGTAGAACTCAGGGTCAATTCGGATTAATCTAAAGTATGAGATTATTAAGTAAATTAAATAATGGAAGGAGAATCGTATTATGATTCAATTTGTAGCTGTCAAGAACTCATGCGCTCATTTCTGGCTGTTGACTACAGCAGCGCACGTATATAGCCATGATGTTCATCTGACATATTGTTTTGACACGGACGGACATGAATACTATGCACGTAATTTCTAATGAACTATATATGAATGTATACAAATGTGAACTGTCTTCGTGCGTCAACTTGTAATAAATATTGGACTTGAATCGAAGGCTTACCCACATTCCTTTGATTACGTTTGATTGCTTCAACTTGCATTGTTGATGGTCCTTTGACCTGATGAACTCTTTCTTGTAGGAAGTTTATAGTAATAATGGATCAGTTCGTACGGAACCGAGGTTTGCTTGGACACAAGTTGTGTAATGATAAATAAGCAAGCATCCCAACTAAACTTATAATAATCGAACGAAGGACCCTCCAACACCAGTAAACCACCCACGCAACAGTGGTGGCCAATGTGATGTGGAACTGGAATTTAATTGTAAAAAAAATACTCAAAGATTATCGAGTTGAAAGAAATAATTTTCCTTCGAGCGAAATGAACACTTTTTGTATCTACACCGATGACGTCACACCCCCTTGACAACAGGATGAATCAGCTGTAGCGATGGCAGCCGCCTTTCAACGTCTTTGAAGAAAATTATTTATAAACGCTTAATCGAACATTGGAAAATAGATTCAATCAACATGAGCATGAAATATAGGTCCTACTGTCCGTTGGCGAAGCAAGCATTGTATGAATCTATCGAGGCAAAAAGATAAGTAACTTATTTGAAGGTTACAATAAGTTAATCCTATTTGTCCGACAACGCCATGTTCTTTTTTTTTTTTAGCCATGTTAAATATTGTTTCTGTCTTTTTACATGTAGTGGGTATGGATGGGCGGCGGATTGAAATCAATTCTATGGTTCCTTGGATGCCACGAACTGATTTTAATTGTTCTTAGGGTCGTGAATTAATCGCATTTCGCGAAGAACGTGTCGAAGACATTACCGGTGGTTGTTTCGTTCGGACCTGCATTAATTCACCTTGTATGTTAGGTGTCTAGTTCTGTGAAATAACCGTTGTATTTTACCATATTCAGTTTGATTTTTATTCAGTTACAGTCATATGTTCGTAATCTATCCTGTTTATTCTAATCTGGCTATCTTTAATTTTATTTAAATGTATTGTATTAACGTCAAATGAGTCCTGTGACGTCATTATTCGTAGTGCCAAATATGTTCTTTTACTTCAGTTAACCTTCACCCTTCTATATTTCTGGTTAGTACACTTGGTTTTATAATATCACCTATTTTTGTGAAAATGTCACTTTTGTATTGTGCTACTGTACTGTGAAGCCTTGGTTAATCATTTGTATTGTCTTCATTAATGTTATGTAATAATAATATTTCTATGAATTGTTTTTAATAATATATTTAATTAATTTAATTAATTTAATTAACTTTTGGGAACTTTGATGTTGAATCAAGAACATTGCAACAATTTGCAGTGGTGGTTCTAGAAACTAGCAAAGCACTTTATACACGATGAGTAAGGCATAAAAAATCAAAACGTTATAAGTGCAAGTAAAATTTTATATTAAAATAATTTATTGAATTATTTTTTGGTATTCACACCATGGATAGGTGTTGAATTAAAAAAAAAACTATATATATAACATAGTAATTGGTACATTTTCATAGTACTATATTGTTGACTTCTCACATTTCTTTAATTAAATAAAATAGTTTATGGAGGAATAATGCCCATAATTATTTAACAATTATATTAGGTGCAGGATATAAACACAGCATCTGATATAAATAAATATCATAACTATTTATGATATATATTATTGATTACATATAATTTTATTATAAAATATTGAATAGTTGTTGAACTTACAACTATTATTAAGAGGATATTACAGTTAGGTATACTGAGTATTCATACTTGAGCTGTTACAAATAAGTACATAGATTCTATTGGTGACTATTATAGATCTGTAATTTCTTACACTATTAACTTCAAGATGCTTGGGTTGGACCATTTTGTTAAAATTGGGAAAGATTTTGGTAAAAAGGGAGAATCTTTAGAAGCATACTCATTGGCTGAATTTGCTAAATATGAAGCAAAAGAAGCAGAACGGATAGCAATCTTAAAAAAAGAAGAGGCAGACCGTGAAATGAAAGAGATAGAAAAAGAAAATAGACAAAGAGAAATTGCTAGACAGGAAAGGGAGGAACGTCGACAAGAAGAAGAAAAAAAAAGGAGAGACGAATTAGAAATAGCCCGTCTTCAGAATGAAACAGCAAGATTTCAGGCACAAAGTGCTGCTGCAACCCAGAATGATAACGCACAAAATGGGTCTTCATCCAACCAAAACAAACATTTTTACAACTTTAAATTACCCCATTTTAAATTAAATTTTGATGATTTATCATCATTTTTATCAAGATTTGAACAGACATGCAAATCAAATCACTTGCCTAAGGATACATGGGTACTTAAGTTAAATGAATTTTTGGATGGGGAACCATTGACGGCATCTCTGAATGCTGACCCAACAATAGCTAATAATTATGATGCTATTAAAACCTTACTTTTACGAAGGTTTCATCTGGACGAAGAAAATTGTAGGTTAAAATTTAAAAATATCTTACCTGATTCTCCTAAAGACTTTGCAGAGTTTATTGCGAACATTCGCAATACATTTAATAGATGGCTTGAACTGGCAGATGTCAACAAATCATACGACAAATTAGTTGATTTGTTGTTACGTGATAAGGTATTATCCTCTGTCAGCCCACCATTCTTCGCATATTTGCAAGAACGAAAGCCAGTTACCATTGATGAGTTAGAAAAAATTTCTTTGAACTATTGCAATGCGCATCCGAATGCGAACATTTCTAACTCTTTGATAAGGGAACCTCTACCTGTGGCTTCCAATATGGCATACTATAACAATAACAAACCGAGACCTCATAGCGTAGACAGAAGTAGGTTCAAGGGAAATTACAATGTCAATTTTCATAAAGGACATAATAATAATAATAATTTCAACAATAAAAATGATTTGAACAGAGGAAGATCACGAAATAGGAATTATTCACAGCAATCAACCTACAACAACAGTCAACAGAACGCTAATTATAATAGATCAAATAACTACAATAATACAAGCAATTGGAATGCTAATAATCATGGCTCGAGACATCGAGATAACAGTTACTACAGGGGACAACGAGATAATTCTAACGATTATTCCCGTAATCGATCTCATTCTCGTGGATCATCCCATTTTCACCATAATACTGGTGCAGCAGTTACAAATGATACAACCCCTAGTGTTCAGGTTCCACCTAACGATAATGCAATACAATCTTCTGCTGCATGTTTTGCTATAAATTATAACGTGGCGAATAGTTGCCCACAATGCAATCTTATTTTTCAGAAGGCAAAGGAGACAGTGCTAAACTGCGGACACATTCCACCAGAAGTAGGTCTTGCAGCCAATGATGGAACAGGCTCTCTGATTTTTAACAGAGGGATAGTTAACGGTTCCATAGTTTCTGTATTGAGAGATTCGGGGTCCACAACAATTGGAGTGCGACAGTCGCTGGTACATCCTAGCTGTGCAACTGGGGAATATGTCCGTTGCATGACTTTCGGTGGGAATATTGAGTTCTACCCCACAGCTCTTGTCCATGTTAATACACCTTTCTTTTCAGGACAAGTTAAGGTATGCATGCTTCAGAATCCAATTGCAGATCTGATGTTGGGACGCATCCATGGTAGTAAGGATTGTTCCCCACATGAAATTGAGGAATGGGAATTAAAGAATGTGCAATCTTATTGCAATGCTAACGCTGTCATTGCAACAGCTACATTACGGGCCAACAAAATAAATACATGTGGCACAGTTTTCTCCAATTTCAGTCTAAGTACCATTCTGGAAATCGATGAGGAGAAGGATGAGACTCTCCTACAGGAAAAAAATGATGCTAAACTACCAGCCCATCCAGGGAAGATTAGAAAATCATTTCGAGGCAGATATACCTTTTCTCAAGAGAATACTGCCAAGTCGGAAGATAGATGTTGGCGACAGGATCATATTAACAGTGATCTGAATAAAATTGTTGAAAATGGGAAAAGAAAAGATGCCCCGAACAAGGGTAATGATGGTGGAGTTCTTATGAACTTAACTAATAAAATTAGGACAAATAATTATGTCAATCATTATGAGACATCATCTCATAAGACTACCATAACCAAAAGATTAAATAGAAGAACTATTTATCATGTTAGTGACACTACTCCCAATTACATTGGGAAGGGTGCATATTCTCGCACTGTGTTAGTGCGCAATCTGCCACAAGGTACCAGATGGCAGGCACTTAGTAATTTCTTTAATGACACGGCAGACGTTATGTTTGTACAGTTGTTGTCACCTACCAATGACAGGTATGGTGAAGCTATGGTTACATTTCGTAACAACAAAGATGCTCGGATGGTGATCGAGCGTGATAATGGTGTTTATTTTCACCACCATTCTTTGAGATTGAAATTAGTACCTGATTCTGCGTCACGCAGATAACAGGGTACTGTAACCATATTCGTCACATCTTTGATGACTCAGCATTGTCAGTCATCATTTCTTGTCTTTCTTAATCATCTATCCTAATATAGATTGATTTATTGATTTTTTCTTCTCGAAAAAACATTTTTGATTCTTAACATCTTTAAATTTGTACACATGTTTTCTGTCTTATTTGTTTTTTTTTACCATGCCTACAAGAGACAGTAAGTTGTTTAAATGTGTCAACTATGCTCAGCCCCATACAGCATAGATTTATTTGTCATCCATCACGGCTGTTTTGTCATCTTTGCTAAAGAAGAACATGCCGTTAAGGATAAATTGGACAGACGAATGTGACAAAACTTTTCGCAGTGTCTTGAACATTTTCTCATGCCCACCAGTATTAAAATTACCAGATGCTTCTAAAAAGTTTGTTCTACGTACAGATGCGAGTAATTACGGACTCGGGGCCTGTCTACTCCAATATCATGATGATATCCTTCATCCTGTGTTATACATCTCACGCAAGCTGAAACCTCCGGAGACTAAATATTCGACTGTAGACAGAGAATTTCTCGCCGTGATCTGGGCAATTAACAAACTCAAAAAATTTTTGCTGGGATCTCCATTTCTGATCCAGACTGATCAGAAATCTGTGGCAGCATTACGTCGTTCAAACCATAAAAGTCCAAAGCTTGCACGCTTTGCTATTGCGTTGCAACCATATGATTTCGAAATACAGTCGATACCAGGAACTGAGAACGTTATGGCTGACACGTTGTCCAGACATCCTACGGATTCTGAATGAATATTACAATTTCAAGAAAATTTTCTGACTAATCAAGCATTACATTTGCAATGAACGGTATTAATGCCACGTCAGAATATACAACACTTCAGTTGGACTTCCTACTTAAATGAGGACATTTCGAAATAAACTATTGTATAAAATATCAAGTTTTACGGATCGGTTGAAAATTTGGACTTCACTTGGACTTTGCTTATCACTCATTTCGATTGCAAAATAGTAAAAAGTAACAATCTCTGATATAAACTGGACAGATACGGTGATGACTTATTCAAATTACGTTCAAAATTTCAAGAAAGGAACTAACGACGATTGGATAATCATATCAAAATTCGATAATATGAACTTTGTGTCTTAATGAACTTTCATACAAGTCATTAGGATGTAACAACGATTGGATCTTCATGTCCGATATTGTTAAATTCGCTAGCTATTAAATTAATATATAATAAAATAAAGTTGAAGTGTGATGAAATAAAAAAATAAAATATACTAAGAAAAGATGAAACAAAAAAATATCACACCAATTAATATTTTAATTATTAAGGTGATAGATATTAGATTATGATATTTCATATGAATAGTTAAAATGTATGAATTTTTTTTTTTGTTCTTTTCTTTCTGATTGCTTTAATTTAATTAGGTATCTATCCTTATACTTCATTTTCACACTCATTACTATGTTAATGTATACTTTAATATTTAGTTTTAATTGTCCGTACTTCTCAAATTTTATTTCTTTTTCTCTCTTATACTATTTCTCATTAGATATTAATTAGTTAGTACCATACGTACATATTATAATTAATTATTTTAATTTTAATTAGTTAGAATAATTTTAATAACACCTCACATTAGTTAGTCAATACATACATCAAATTAATTAGTTAATTAATTAGTGACAGTGACATTTCTTTATTTAATATAAGTTATTTGTATGATATGACGATTTTATTATAAGATATTACTGACATGACCGCGACACTGTTCTAGATAGAACATCGTAGGCCATACGTCGGGTTTTGTTAAATTTTTGATAATTTGATTAATATTGTTCAAAAAAAATCTATCTAATAGATTTTTTTTTCCCCGTCTGACAGGAAATCTGTTACGGTGTTATTTTAAATGATGGCGTCTGCTGGGGTTTAGCCGTGCGCAACGTTTAGGGGTCAATAACATTAATAGAATATGTCGATATTTTACGGTATACTGAACGCGAAATATATGCTAAGATTATGACGCATTCGCGTTGGGAAGGTCACGCTGGGTGACTTGGTTACATTGCCCTTGTTACGCTATCCGTCAAGCAGAGAAGTCGTGTCTTGTATTTCTTCCAAGGAAAGGCCTAGTATATAGCCTATATATGAATCAATGTAGAACTCAGGGTCAATTCGGATTAATCTAAAGTATGAGATTATTAAGTAAATTAAATAATGGAAGGAGAATCGTATTATGATTCAATTTGTAGCTGTCAAGAACTCATGCGCTCATTTCTGGCTGTTGACTACAGCAGCGCACGTATATAGCCATGATGTTCATCTGACATATTGTTTTGACACGGACGGACATGAATACTATGCACGTAATTTCTAATGAACTATATATGAATGTATACAAATGTGAACTGTCTTCGTGCGTCAACTTGTAATAAATATTGGACTCGAATCGAAGGCTTACCCACATTCCTTTGATTACGTTTGATTGCTTCAACTTGCATTGTTGATGGTCCTTTGACCTGATGAACTCTTTCTTGTAGGAAGTTTATAGTAATAATGGATCAGTTCGTACGGAACCGAGGTTTGCTTGGACACAAGTTGTGTAATGATAAATAAGCAAGCATCCCAACTAAACTTATAATAATCGAACGAAGGACCCTCCAACACCAGTAAACCACCCACGCAACAGACACGAGGTCTTGGCACAGGACATGAGGACTTGGCACAGGACACGAGGACTTGGCACAGGACATGAGGACTTGGCACAGGACATGAGGACTTGGCACAATACACGAGGACTTGGCACAGGACATGAGGACTTGGCACAATACACGAGGGCTTGGCACAGGACATGAGGACTTGGCACAATACATGAGGACTTGGCACAATACATGAGGACTTGGCAAAGGACATGAGGACTTGGCACAATACACGAGAACTTGGCACAGGACACGAGGACTTGGCACAATACACGAGGACTTGGCACAATACACGAGGACTTGGCACAGGACATGAGGACTTGGCACAATACACGAGGACTTGGCACAGGACATGAGGACTTGGCACAATACATGAGGACTTGGCACAATACATGAGGACTTGGCACAATACACGAGGACTTGGCACAGGACATGAGGACTTGGCACAATAGACGAGGACTTGGCACAATACACGAGGACTTGGCACAGGACACGAGGACTTGGCACAGGACATGAGGACTTGGTACAATACACGAGGACTTGGCACAGGACATGAGGACTTGGCACAGGACACGAGGACTTGGCACAGGACACGAGGACTTGGCACAATACACGAGGACTTGGCACAGGACATGAGGACTTGGCACAATACACGAGGACTTGGCACAGGACACGAGGACTTGGCACAGGACACGAGGACTTGGCACAATACACGAGGACTTGGCACAATACATGAGGACTTGGCACAGGACATGAGGACTTGGCACAGGACATGAGGACCTGGCATAGGACATGAGGACCTGGCACAGGACATGAGGACTTGGAACAATACATGAGGACTTGGCACAGGACATGAGGACTTGGCACAATACACGAGGACCTGGCACAGGACATGAGGACTTGGCACAATACATGAGGACTTGGCACAGGACATGAGGACTTGGCACAATACACGAGGACCTGGCACAGGACACGAGGAATTGGCACAATACATGATGACTTGGCACAATACATGAGGACTTGGCACAGGACATGAGGACTTGGCACAATACACAAGGACCTGGCACAGGACATGAGGACTTGGCACAGGACATGAGGACTTGGCACAATACATGAGGACTTGGCACAGGACATGAGGACTTGGCACAGGACATGAGGACTTGGCACAGTACACGAGGACTTGGCACAATACACGAGGACTTGGCACAGGACATGAGGACTTGGCACAGGACATGAGGACTTGGCACAATAGACGAGGACTTGGCACAGGACATGAGGACTTGGCACAATACACGAGGACTTGGCACAGGTCATGAGGACTTGGCACAGGACACGAGGACTTGGCATGTATTTGTTGAAGGCTTTCCCTCCTAAGGGAGTTGTCATGAATGAATGCATGTCGTAAAAGGTCACCGAGATGAGGTTATGTAGGGACTAGCAAGCTCAGCATGTAAAAGAAATTGTTACAGAGATCAACAATGCCAGAGAATGTGGAACAAGATGTGAGAAAAAGGTGCCAGTGATGGATAGGACACGCACACAAACAGGAAACCTGCTGACAGCAGAACATATGCTCCACACGGATCATGCTTTAGCAACTTGTTTCCTGCCCCAGAGGTCAATTATGATGATGCCCCATGCTCCTTACAAAGTGACATTAGATCGTCCATTCAAGAAATGTGCAAGTCTAGACTGGCGTTAGTGTCTATATACAAGGAACATTAATATCTGCATTTATATTTGCCCCATGGTGTTCCGGGGAGTCTCTGAAGTGATAAAGAAAGAATATCGGACCACTGCACCCTTGGGCATGTTGAACAAGGTGACTTACATGAGGCTGTGCCTGACAACCTCATCATGTAAAGCAAATTTCCACAGACACCACTGCTACAGTGGTGGCTCCATGCTCTGTAAGGAACACAAAGAAAATAATGATTTACATTTGTTACCCATCTGGTCTATAATTACCTCTCTGATGTTTTAACACCAACAGTATTCTTTGTTATTTGTCCAGTGACTTTGTCTATGTCGTTCATTATGGCCTTCAGACGAGACTGGACAGCACTCAGCTTGGCTCCACCAATCTCAATTATCTGATTGTGCAAACTGGAGGATGGAAGCAAAGGGAAATAAGATAATGAAAGTTTATGATGTCGTGAACTAACACTGGTTTTATTTTCATGTGTGTAAATGTGAGAAAAAAATTGGTCACAAACAGTTTATGAGGTATTAATAGTATCCTACTAACTGATTACAGGGATGTGCCCTTGAAGTGATAATCTGGTGTTCATTTTGACATGTTCTTTTCTCTTCTGCTCGTTGTAAGAACCTGTCTTCATCCAATATGAGGCACCACCGTAGGGGGAATTCTTACTTAGTGCGATCAGTAGCTTCATCTTCCAAGGTTGCTGGGCTTATGTCCAGCACCTTCATATCTCTCTTGTGCACATCTCTGAACCTCAGCTGTGGTCGCAAGGCTGTTCTTTTGCCCTCTGCCAGTTTTATGAGGATGAAGTTGTTGCCCATGCAGCATGCTCTCACTATCCACATGGCTCATAGGTCCAAATGAAATGCTGTAGCCTATACAGTTTGGTAGCAGCAACGTCACAGGAGTTGCCAGTATAGTGTTGAATCAGCAGTAGCCTGCAGTTATGGGGTAATCAACCATTAATTTATTAATAAAAGACAAGTCACGTCCCATGTAGCTCTCACAGGTTTTTGAGGAGACAAAGGAATAATAGGTCTACTGCCCACTCAGGCATGTTGCATGAGGTGACTATTATGAGGTTGTGTGTGGAATTGGCAACCTCATCATGTAAAACAAATAGCTAATGAAACCATTGCTGCAAGAGGATACACATTTTTGGTCCATGCTTCCTGCACGGGTGCTAGCTGTAGCTGTGGCTACATGCTTCATAGGAAGTGAAATATGGAGGTGATGATGATAGCCATACAAATGACATTGTTTCTTAACATTTTGTGTGCCGTGGAACACTTACTGGAAAAAATGTACATAAAAGCATAATGTAAAATTTCATTTTTTACATTTTAGGTTATGTACACAGACCACCTACAATATGCATGGAGGCATATCTGGAGTCATCCTTATATGACCATCAGCTAAGCACAATGTTATAGTATATACATGTGGAAGTAAACCTGTGTCTGTGAGTCTGTGAGGCTAATTACACCCTCATTGACTCTTGAAATCATCCACACACTTCCAGGGATTCTCCCCTGGGGTGAAACATGTTGAGAACCCAGCATTGCACACTAAGCTTGGAGGAGTCACTTGAGCTCCAAATGTAACTCTGGCTTCTACCTATTTGGCTGCATCCAGGAAGATCTCACTGTGAATCCATGATAGGCAGGGGGAGCTGACAAGCAGCTCTGTGTAGGATGTGACAATTCCTTGGAAGAGCTCAGAACCAAAGCAGTTTTTTAGCTCTGCATATTTTGAGTCCTACTTGGATGGCGGGGAACGCATTGTATACTTCATGCTTCTTCTTCCAAGCTTGGGACCAGATGTTGATGATCTTTTAAATGCAAGCCAAGCTGGAGAAATTAGAGCTCATAACTTCAACTCAACATGTTTCAGAATGGCAGAAAAGCCACAGTAAAAGTCTAGATCTACAGTGTAGATAATACGAAAGAGTCTTCAATTTGGTATTGGCTGCAAAAGTGCGAGAAGCTCAGCAGCCCTAGTTAACTCTTAGTATACGAGCTGCCTTTCATGACTACCATTACAGATTTTGCAATAAATAATTTATTTATAAAGATAACGTGTTATATATCAAAATGTGAAGAAATGAAACCCCTACATCATGCACGTAACTAAATTGATCAGTGGTTTGAAACATGCATTCAGCTATAAATTTTCGCTATTGACAGGGATCGATCATCGGCCTCTCTAGAAGGCCGCTCGTATACTAAGAGTTAAACAACTACCCCCTGGAATCCATTCACAGACCCCCAAGGTTTCCTATTGGACACAAAATTTGATACGTACAAATATGTATTTAATGTCACAAACTGCTAGCTATTATACACTACCTTTATAAGATTTCTTATTGGACACAAAATTTATATCATTCTTACAAATATTTATTTCATATGACAAACTGCTAGCTATTATACAATGGATGGGTATGAAAAAAAATCAAAAAAAAAAAAGGTTATTCGTTTTACGAGGACAAAAGACACAGAAAGACAAAATGCCAGCTATTATATGCTACCTTTAGAAGGTTTCCAAGGACACAAAATTTATACCATTCTTACAAATATGTATTTAATGTCACAAACTGCCAGCTATTATACTTGACCTTTTCACTTCGTCCTCCAGTTTCCTGGCTGTTCCAGCAATCTGTTCATATTCTGATGATGGAGTACAATAATAACAAATTGTATTTACTATCACAATGTGTTTTTTAGTATGGGTGTGAATGTTATGTCTTACAGTTTTCTAGCAAGCTTATTTGACCCATATTTGCACTATTTAATCTCCCTGATGTGGTTTGGTTTGGTTTTAAGGACAATCTTCATTGCCCACGAACAACTCCATCAGGGCTCTGATCTCCTCTCTAAGATCACACAAGGAGGATCTCAGCACAGTGCACAAACTCCACGGCACCGGCAAGGATCCCAATGTGTATACAGGAATCATACATTCTATAAATATTTTTTTTTGTGGTGGGTAGGTTTCCTAATTTTTAAATACAACCAGTACGCAACAGGAACACTTAGCATTCATACCCTTCGACATTTGCTGAAGGAGACTGAGCACCTATGGGTTTGCCCAGAGTGCAATGATGTCGATTCTGATTAACATTAAATATGGCCTACATTTTACGATTTCCAACTACCGAGGGATTTTTAACATGCGCAACTTACACACGAGACATATTTTTTCACACTTATCTGAGAAGGATAGGTATCCGATCTCATTACCCAGGAGATCAGGGAGCATGACATCATCAAGAACCACTGGTTCTGAAAAATGTTTTACATCAATTATATTCCCTGTACTGGAAGCGAACCCATTATCTTTAAAATTAGAGGCGGATGCCATACCTCTTAGCCACTCCGACCCCCAAGTTCCCTGATGTAAAGCCAGGAGGAAGACAGCCGATAGGATAGTATGGCACTCTCTCTTCCAAACCTTACACCTCACTGTAGAAGAGGAACAACTAAGTAAGTACATAACAATTGCATAATACATCACCAAGCTTATGATTCTCCCACATACAAAAGACACATGTGAAAGGCAGCAAAACTGACCTTCACGATACAGGTCCACATGCCTCTCGAGGCTGTTAAGCTTAGTCTGGTCTGGAGTTACAGTTTTCAGGACATTCTCCTGCTCTTTCTGTTGATGCTTCAGTGCTGAAATCTGTTCTGTTAAGCCCTGTGTAAAAATGTAACAACCCCAGTTTACTTAATAAAATGGACACGCAAAATTGATAACAGTGTCTAAGAAGGACCTCTACACCTCACGGTAGAAGGGGAACGACTAAGTAAGTAAGTCTAAGAAGGTGTGTGTGTAAAGAGAGATAGACACCAGAGACAAAGGAGCACATATAAATCCCAGGAAGAAAAGAGACACCCACCTTCTCTACCAAGATAAATATCCCCATCACGTAACACATACAGCTGCAGACACCACAACTGTAAGATCACAAGCACAGGCATCATGTAAGACTACCAACTGCGATAGCAAGGAATGTAACGGACAATAACGATAACCTACCTTGAGTTCCATATTGAACTTCTTGAGATCATGTTTCATGATGGAGAGATCTTTCTCGTTCTGTGATACGGTATCCTCCAACTTGAACTTTCTCTGCCTCAAAGTCTCGGCTTCCTGACTGTACTGTATTAAATAAAATAAAAAACAAACAAACATTACATCAACCAACAAATGAGGCTTGTTCTCACATAATAGTGTCAGATTACTCAAGGGCATACTTACAGATCCTTCCTTTGGCACCCCCCTTTACATAATACACACAGACAAATACATTAGGCTTGCAAGTAGATTTTTTAACTGTACAGTATTGACACAAGTGTCCAATGTCACCACCCTCCTGGCTGTCACCCGGGGCAGACCACCCCCCTCTAAGTATGCCACTGGGACCACTGCACCCTCAGGCATGTCGTACAAGGTGACTAGCATAAGGTTGTGCAAGCGGCTGGCAACCTCATCATGTATAATGAATGGCTACAGAAACAACCAGTGCACGAGCATGTAACTGCTTTGTGCAGGCTTCCTGTGGGACCAGCCATAGTGGTAGCTCCATGCCCTGTAAGGAGCACAAAAGGAAATGATGACGATTCATCAACTACATATGAGAATCCACACAAATGACCCATGGACTCCTGTAGAAAACTGATGAAGCACATGGACACAAACAGCTAAAGCTAACTTCAAAACAAAATTGAGTGCACTGTCAAATTTAATCATCATCATAACCCTTCACGTCCACAAGGAGCCTAGGTCGTCCACGAGTAGGCCCGTAAGCTTGATGATGAATGTCGATGAATAAGTCCACAGATAGCTTACTGGTCTTCCACAAGTAGGCCTGTAAGCTTCCACGACCTTGATCATGAGTGTCACTGAATCTGTCCACAAGGACCATAAGCCTTCATCAAAGAGGCTCTCCTAAGCTTCCATGACCTTGATCAAGAATGTCACTGAATCTGTTCACAATGAGGGCTGCCTTGGAATGCTATCAACAGGTTACGTCAGTGAATGTCCGATCCACTCTCAGATATAACACTGATAGAAAACAAAAGCTGGATGCACTGTCAGATGTAAAGTGACAGGAAACAAAAGCTGGATGCACTGTCAGATATAAAGTGACAGGACACAAAAGATGGATACACTGTCAGATGTAAAGTGACAGGAAACAAAAGCTGGATGCACTGTCAGATGTAAAGTGACAGGAAACAAAAGCTGGATGCACTGTCAGATAAAACAGAGACAGGAAACAAAAGCTGGATGCACTGTCAGATGTAAAGTGACAGGAAACAAAAGCTGGATGCACTGTCAGATGTAAAGTGACAGGAAACAAAAGCTGGATGCACTGTCAGATAAAACAGAGACAGGAAACAAAAGCTGGGTGCACTGTCAGATGTAAAGTGACAGGAAACAAAAGCTGGATGCAATGTCAGATGTAAAGTGACAGGAAACAAAAGCTGGATGCACTGTCAGATAAAACAGAGACAAGAAACAGAGCAGTGGTCCTATTACCGTTATTTAAATGCTATTTTCTTCTTGTTAATTGTTATTTTCTCATAGTTGTTCTACATTTATCATGTTTCCTGCTTTTGAACAAATATCAACAAATAAAACGGTATTGAATCAGTTTTACAAATTAACAGTACACAGGAAACAAGGGGCGTGTCGGGTTATCATCCTTCGCCAGCCACAGTTAAAAACAGGCAACAAGGACAGGAAATATAGACAGTTTAAAGAAAAATACTTATAGACACTGCAAACACGTAACAGGATGAGAAACACAGATCAGAAGGGCAACAACAAATATAACAACACAGGTGAAGAGAAATAATAAAGCAAGAAAAATACACAACCAGAAAAAAATTATCAAAACAAGAAATTCAACAATCAACGAAAAACAAAAGGAGAAAATGAAATAACAAAACAAGAAGCCCTGCTTTGATAATTCACACTACAAGATCCAGATGTCATTGAACAAGAATGGAAATGATGTCATAAAAATATACAAGCAGGACACGAAACGAAACACAAACTTCATAAAAGAAAGATTGTGAAAACCTGACGGATGAAATAAAAAAGTCTGAAATAAAGGACAACCAATGAATAACGGAGTCAAGCAAAATGATGTTGGACATTTAAGACCATCAGGAGAAAGGCAGTTTTTGAGTCTTGCTGACAAATGATAATCCTTAACATAACATGTTGTATTGTACTGTTCAATTGTACCACCGACTCTAAAACCATTTTTCACTGTACCTTTTCCAGCATGTTTTCCATATTACTGAATTCTTTGGGGTCCACGTCAGACACAATGGAAGAGCCCATTTTCCCCCTGCAGACAGTGTTGCCACCACCACTCATGGCACCTGAGATCATAAAATGACAATTTTAAGTAAAGACATGTTTACAGACAGAAGGATTACAAATTTACACAGAACACAAGCTAGTAACCCAGCTACAGCCTGGCAGGAGATTAGTATATTGTGCTCTTTCTGCTGCACGTCCTGATGACGGTACAAATTCTCCTGTAATCATTTCATTACTTTCCATTTCATTGTAATTTGAAGCTATGAAAAAAAAAATGGAAATGCCTGCACACTTTTTTAATGTGTGTTCTTCTTCTTCCTTCTTCCTCGTTCGTTCTGAAAAGGACGTTGGTTGCGTTGTGTCCGTTTACAGCGAAGCTGCGGTATTTGCGCCTTTCGGCCGACACATCCGACTTCCACACAGCATTTTTTGGGACCGGGTAAGCCTTCCCTCTTCGATCCCTACTCCTCAGCCAGACTGCAGTAATACAGCCTGTTTCCAGGACCACCACGTGGAGGTGGAGTAGGGTCTTGGTCAGCTCTGGTTCGCTGACCCTGACGCAGGCAGTCAAGCTATGGGATCGCTTACTGCATTCCTCACTTTTGATGCATCTTGGGTCCCATGTGTGTTCAATTTAGCTTTCACAGTGCAATGCGAGCAGGTTCTGCATTTTCTCAAAAAAAAAGGACCCTGAAAAAATTGCAAGGCCTGCAAGACATCCTTTTAATGGATGTTCTACTTTGCTTTTACAGGGTAATGTGTGCCCGTTCCATATTTTCCAGAGAAGCTGGTGGAATTTTGTATTGCTCATTATAGGCGTTTGACTTAGACAACTAATATATAAGTGAAATGTACTGGTATTGAATCTATAACCCCAACTGCTGCAGTCTTCTTTTTCTCGACAATGGTTTTTTTTGTTGATTAGAATGTTCATGCACATTTTGGGTAATCACAGCAAAATAAGTACATGCTGCATCTTCAAAATAAAGACTTTTGGGTTCATTAATTTACATCACCTACAATCTTCCTCTGGCAGTATTGTCCTGGGCAAATGTTTCTGGCTTCTCACGATCATCAACAGGTGCCATCTCCACAATGAAGGTTGTCTGTAATGAATCTCCAACGTCTTCTGTCTCGTCTTTGATGATGCACTCTGATACTCTTTCCCGCCCATCTCTTGATGTCATCCTCCCACTCACAGCGCTTTTTTTTATATGACCTTTAGTTAATTTTAATCCCCTTCATTCCTAGGTGCCAAATTTTGATCTCCTTCATTAATTCTCTTTTCATTTCTAGGTGCTACAATTTTGATCTCCATTAATTCTTCTTTTCATTCCTAGGTGCTACAATTTTTATCTCCTTCATTCTCTTTTCATTCCTAGGTGCTACAATTTTAATCTCCATTAATTCTCTTTTCATTTCTAGGTGCTACAATTTTAATCTCCATTAATTCTCTTTTCATTTCTAGGTGCTATAATTTTGATCTCCATTAATTCTCTTTTCATTTCTAGGTGCTACAATTTTAATCTCCTTCATTAATTCTCCTTTCTTTCTCATGATGCCAACACATTAGCCATTAACTAGGATTCCTATGCCACCCAGTTCAAATCCAATCCCTGTTAATGTGTAAATCTCATCCTTTACTTTCTAAATTAATCACTTGCTTACTAGGACTTGATTCTAATGCTGAAATTGTTTCCAGTAACAATTCTGTATTAGTATAGGGGCAAAGACAGTTAACAACCATACTGAAATGATAATCACGTTCCAGACCATAAGGTTTCTGAAATTTCTGGACATGCACCCTAATATAATGTATGTACCCTGTGTATAGGTTGAACGTGGCGAACCTCTCCAAAAAGGAGGCAACATTTTTATTTAAAAAGAAAAAAAAAGCTTAAATGTATGCTAAGTTTTCCTGTCCCAAACCCTTGGGGGCTCAGTGCCTTCTCCAGTGCTCTTCTCCATGTGTTCTTTGGTCTCCCTCTATCTCTCTTACCTTGGTGATTTCAGAGCAAGGACTGCCTTGTAATACTGTCAATCAGCTTCCTCAGTGTGTATCCTATCCATCACCAGCTACTGTCAATCAGCTTCCTCAGTGTGTATCCTATCCATCACCAGCTACTGTCAACCAGCTTCCTCAGTGTGTATCCTATCCATCACCAGCTACTGTCAACCAGCTTCCTCAGTGTGTATCCTATCCATCACCAGCTACTGTCAACCAGCTTCCTCAGTGTGTATCCTATCCATCACCAGCTACTGTCAACCAGCTTCCTCAGTGTGTATCCTATCCATCACCAGCTACTGTCAATCAGCTTCCTCAGTGTGTATCCTATCCATCACCAGCTACTGTCAACCAGCTTCCTCAGTGTGTATCCTATCCATCACCAGCTACTGTCAATCAGCTTCCTCAGTGTGTATCCTATTCATCACCAGCTACTGTCAACCAGCTTCCTCAGTGTGTATCATATCCATCACCAGCTTCCTCAGTGTGTATCCTATCCATCACCAGCTTCCTCAGTGTGTATCCTATCCATCACCAGCTACTGTCAACCAGCTTCCTCAGTGTGTATCCTATCCATCACCAGCTTCCTCAGTGTGTATCCTATCCATCACCAGCTTCCTCAGTGTGTATCCTATCCATCACCAGCTACTGTCAACCAGCTTCCTCAGTGTGTATCCTATCCATCACCAGCTACTGTCAACCAGCTTCCTTCGTGTGTATCCTATCCATCACCAGCTACTGTCAATCAGCTTCCTCAGTGTGTATCCTATCCATCACCAGCTACTGTCAATCAGCTTCCTCAGTGTGTATCCTATCCATCACCAGCTACTGTCAACCAGCTTCCTCAGTGTGTATCCTATCCATCACCAGCTACTGTCAACCAGCTTCCTCAGTGTGTATCCTATCCATCACCAGCTACTGTCAATCAGCTTCCTCAGTGTGTATCCTATCCATCACCAGCTTCCTCAGTGTGTATCCTATCCATCACCAGCTTCCTCAGTGTGTATCCTATCCATCACCAGCTACTGTCAACCAGCTTCCTCAGTGTGTATCCTATTCATCACCAGCTACTGTCAATCAGCTTCCTCAGTGTGTATCCTATCCATCACCAGCTACTGTCAACCAGCTTCCTCAGTGTGCATCCTATCCATCACCAGCTACTGTCAACCAGCTTCCTCAGTGTGTATCCTATCCATTACCAGCTACTGTCAACCAGCTTCCTCAGTGTGTATCCTATCCATCACCAGCTTCCTCAGTGTATCCTATCCACCACCAGCTACTGCCAACCAGCTTCCTCAGTGTGTATCCTATCCATCACCAGCTACTGTCAAACAGCTTCCTCAGTGTGTATCCTATCCATCACCAGCTACTGTCAACCAGCTTCCTCAGTGTGTATCCTATCCATCACCAGCTACTGTCAACCAGCTTCCTCAGTGTGTATCCTATCCATCACCAGCTACTGTCAACCAGCTTCCTCAGTGCGTATCCTATCCATCACCAGCTACTGTCAATCAGCTTCCTCAGTGCGTATCCTATCCATCACCAGCTACTGTCAACCAGCTTCCTCAGTGTGTATCCTATCCATCACCAGCTACTGTCAACCAGCTTCCTCAGTGTGTATCCTATCCATCACCAGCTACTGTCAACCAGCTTCCTCAGTGTGTATCCTATCCATCACCAGCTACTGTCAACCAGCTTCCTCAGTGTGTATCCTATCCATCACCAGCTACTGTCAACCAGCTTCCTCAGTGTGTATCCTATCCATCACCAGCTACTGTCAACCAGCTTCCTCAGTGTGTATCCTATCCATCACCAGCTACTGTCAACCAGCTTCCTCAGTGTGTATCCTATCCATCACCAGCTAAGGTCAACCAGCTTCCTCAGTGTGTATCCTATCCATCACCAGCTACTGTCAACCAGCTTCCTCAGTGTGTATCCTATCCATCACCAGCTACTGTCAACCAGCTTCCTCAGTGTGTATCCTATCCATCACCAGCTACTGTCAATCAGCTTCCTCAGTGTGTATCCTATCCATCACCAGCTTCCTCAGTGTGTATCCTATCCATCACCAGCGTATTCTTGTCATCATTTGTTCCAGTTTCTGCTTCTTCTTTGATCCTTAGCCGCCGACCGTCAAAGCAGTCAGTGGCCATCACGCCTAGTGGCATCTTGTAGGGCAACAACAAATTGATTCCACTTTGCTCGGTCGGTGGCCATCCTTCGTACAGTGCTCCAACTCTGGTTCATTCTTTGCATCTCAGCCTCCACAGTCCTCCGCCAGGTTGTTTTTGGTCGGCCTCTCTTTCGTTTTCCTTCAGGGGTCCAAAGCATAGCTGTTCTTGTGATGGCATCGGGGTCTCTTCTGAGGACATGACCAACCCAGCTCCAGCGTCTGCCAGCTATGATGGTGTGCATGTCCTCTTGCTTGCTACGAGTAAGCAGATCTTGGTTAGTGATGGTATTTGGCCAAAAGATTTGGTGAATTTTTCTTAGGCATGTTGTGTGAAAAGAGGACAATTTTGACATTTCCTTCTCTGTAACTCTCCAGCATTCCGCACCATAGAGAAGCACAGAAAGCACACAGCTCTGATATAATCTTAATTTTGTGCTTGTGCTGTATTGGGAGGACTTGCAGATGTTGTTTAGGCTAAAGAAGGCTGTTCTTGCCTTATTCATTCTGATGTTGATGTCTTTGCCTGCCCCGCCGTCTGGTGTTACTATGCTTCCTAGGTATGTGAAGGTATCTGTCTGTACCAATTGCTGATTCCTTACTGATATGGGCTCAGGGTTGCTCACATTGAGCGTCATGACCTCAGACTTCTTTAAATTGATGTTCAAGCCCACCTGCTGGCTAAACTTATTAAGTCTATCCGTTTTTTCCTGGATGTGTTGATGTGAATGTGCCAGCAGTGCAATGTCATCTGCATATTCCAGATCTTCCAATGTAGAAAATGTAGTCCATCTTATTCCTCTTGGACTGCCCTCTGTTGTCTGGCGCACACCCAGTCTATGACTGTTAAAAATAGAGTGGTTGATAAGGGGCATCCCTGTCGTACTCCTGTCTTCACCTCGAAGGTTAGGTTGCTCTGCCCAACACTACACGTAAAGTTGGCATAGAGGCTTTTTATGATTGACACTATGCAGCTTGGAAGTCCATAAGCCCTCAGTATTTTCCATAAACTGTCCCTATGTATGCTGTCAAAAGCCTTTTCAAAATCAACAAAATTTATGTAAAGCTGTCTTTGCCATTCTGAGCACTGCTCTATAATGTTCCTGAGAGTGAATATATGATCTACACATCTCCTGTTCTTTCTAAATCCTGCTTGTTCTTTCCTCAGTTTGTGGTCTACTGCTTTTGAAATTCTCTGTATAATTATCCTGCCTAGTATTTTGCTGGGAACTGAGAGAAGAGTGATTCCTCTCCAATTATTGCAGTCTGCAAGATCTCCCTTCTTGGGCAATTTGACAATTATTCCTTTGTTCCACTCTGATGGTGTTGTCCCCGTTTTCCAGACTTGTGCAAATAGTGGTTCTAATAGTTCTGCTGCTAGCTCAGGGTCTGTCTTAAATAGCTCTGCATTTAAGTTATCATGGCCTGGAGCTTTGCCGTTCTTTAACCCTTTGATTGCTGTGATGATTTCTTCTTTTCGTGGAATGTCTGTATTCACATCTAGATCGTTTTCAGCTTCAGAAACATTCAATTGTGTCTCTGGTGGTTCCTTGTTCAGAGTTTCTCTGAAGTGCTCTGCCCATCTTGTTTCCTGTCCCTCTGCTGTCGTGATGAGATTACCTTGCTTATCTCTTACTAATGTAATATTGTTTGCACCTCGTTTTCCGCTGATGAATTTAGTTATTTTGTATACTGTGCTTTGTTCATTTCTCAGTGCTGCCTTCTCTGCCTGTCTTGCAAGATCGTCTAGGAAATTCCTTTTGTTGGCTCGGGTTTGGCGTTTAACTTCCTTGTCCAGCTGACTGTACTGTTCGCTATATAGTTGCTTTAACCTGGGGGACTTCGCTTCTGTTTTCTTTCTTTTCATTTCCTTTCTCATCGTTATGGTGTTTAATGTTTCTGGTGTTATCCAGTCTTGCTTCTTCCTTTCCTGGAATCCCAAGCATGATTTGCTGCTTTCTTTATATATTGTTGAAATGGTGTTGAAATTCTGGTCTATATCATCAGTCAATGTCTTTTCCTGACTTTTGGCAAATTGATATCGTTTCTTTATGTCGGCCGCAAAAGCTTTTCTGGTAAGGGAGTCCTTCAATTTGCTGATGTCAAACCTTTTCTGTGTAGTTACAGTTGGTCCAGCCCTTCTTAGTTTCACTTTCAGTTTTGCTACTACTAAATGGTGATCACTTCCCACATCTGCACCTCTTCTTACCTTCACATCTTGTAATGCATGTCTCCATCTACCGTTAACCATGATGTGGTCTATCTGGTTTCTGTCCCGACCATTTGGTGATTCCCATGTTAATTTGTGAATTTCTTTATGTGGGAAGAGTGTTCCTCCAATGACCAGGTTGTTAATGCTACAGAAACTTATTAGTTTATCCCCATTTTCGTTTGCTGTTCCGCTGCCGCATTTCCCCATTGTTCTTTCATTGTATGTATTGTGTGTACCAACTTTCGCATTGAGGTCTCCCATTACTATAACAAGATCATATCTAGGTGTGTCTTCCATTTCTTTCTGCAGTTGTTGATAGAATTCATCCTTGACCTCCTCATCGCTATCATTCGTTGGTGCGTAGCATTGTATTATTGTAGTGTTGGTGAATCTCCCTCTCAATCTTAATCTTATCAGTCTGTTGTTGATGGGTTTCCATTCCAGTAATGTCCTTTCTATTCCTTTCTGTAGAATAATGGCTACGCCTTCATTGTGCTGTCCATCCTCTCTTCCAGAGTAAAGTACTGTTTCTCCTGTTGCTGTTTTAACTTTTCCTGCCCCTGTCCATCTGCTCTCGCTTATCCCTAGAATGTGTAACCTATAGTTTCTCATTTCTGCCGTGACCTGTCTTAGTTTACCTGTCTCGTACATTGTCCTGACATTCCAAAAACCTATTCTTGTATCCTGTTTTGCGGTCAGGACATCCGTTTTCATGTCAGTGGCTTCCTTTCGGCTTTCACCACTGACAGTCATACGAGCCACAGACTCCAAATGTCCATCCCGCAGCAAAGTTTGTTCATTTATTGTTGTTTCCGTAACTTCATTGTTTTTTTTACACAGACAGGGGTGTCAGCCCTATGCTAAAACCCCCAACCTGGAGGACCAGGGTACCAGCTTTTGTCTGACCCCTACCCACACAGACCAGTCCAGCTTGGAGGAACCTACCAGGAGTAAAACTCCCACTGGCATAGCTCTGGGGATTGTCAGGGTACGCAAGCTGCCATACCGCTACATTGATGGCAGCAGTTTCTGCTTGTCATTGGTTGTTTGTCTATTTGTTCTCCATGTTTCAAAGCCATACAACAGGACCGACCTGACATTAGAGTCGTAGATTCTTACTTTTGTGTTGGACTTGATTCCTTTCTATAACAACAACAACAAATGAATTTCTTCAGTATCAACTACTAACAAAAGTTATCATGTCAGACCAGAAGTCTGACTAAGTCATGACACAGACCGTGATTGATTCAAAGGCAGAAAGAAGACAACTGGCTATTTGAAGACAATCCAGCCACATGAAACAATCTTACCTGAAACTTCTATCATCTCCCCCTTAAGAGTTACAACTCGGTATCTTGTCTTTCCATACGCTATTCTCGTCGCTTGGTCAATATCCTTAGCCACTAGCGTGTTCCTCAAGGCAAAATAGAAGCAGGTTGCAACAGTGTCATCCTTGACACGGATGAGATCAAACAGTCGAGGCACATTCTCAGGTCTGAACAGAAAAAAAAAAAAAATATTCCAACTTCTGCTACTGCTGCTCTCTTCAACATCATCATTTCCCTTTTCATTCCTTACACAGCAGGAAGCTACTATAGCAGCTGGTCCCCTTACAGAGCAGGAAACTACTATAGCAGCTGGTCTCCTTACAGAGCAGGAAGCTACTATAGCAGCTGGTCCCCTTACAGAACAGGAAGCTACTATAGCAGCTGGTCCCCTTACAGAGCAGGAAGCTACTATTGCAGCTGGTCCCCTTACAGAGCAGGAAGCTACTATAGCAGCTGGTCCCCTTACAGAGCAGGAAGCTACTATAGCAGCTGATCCCCTTACAGAGCAGGAAGCTACTATAGCAGCTGATCCCCTTACAGAGCAGGAAGCTACTATAGCAGCTGGTCCCCTTACAGAGCAGGAAGCTACTATAGCAGCTGATCCCCTTACAGAGCAGGAAGCTACTATAGCAGCGGATCCCCTTACAGAGCAGGAAGCTACTGATCCCCTTACAGAGCAGGAAGCTACTGATCCCCTTATAGAGCAGGAAGCTACTATAGCAGCTGATCCCCTTACAGAGCAGGAAGCTACTATAGCAGCTGGCCCCCTTACAGAGCAGGAAGCTACTATAGCAGCTGGTCCCCTTACAGAGCAGGAAGCTACTATAGCAGCTGGTCCCCTTACAGAGCAGGAAGCTACTATAGCAGCTAGTCCCCTTACAGAGCAGGAAGCTACTATAGCAGCTGGTCCCCTTACAGAGCAGGAAGCTACTATAGCAGCTGGTCCCCTTACAGAGCAGGAAGCTACTATAGCAGCTGGTCCCTTTACAGAGCAGGAAGCTACTGTAGCAGCTGATCCCCTTACAGAGCAGGAAGCTACTATAGCAGCTTGTCCTCTTACAGAGCAGGAAGCTACTATAGCAGCTGATCCCCTTACAGAGCAGGAAGCTACTGATCCCCTTACAGAGCAGGAAGCTACTATAGCAGCTGATCCCCTTACAGAGCAGGAAGCTACTATAGCAGCTGGTTTCCTTACACAGCAGGAAGCTACTATAGCAGCTGGTCCCCTTACACAGCAGGAAGCTACTATAGCAGCTGGTCCCCTTACAGAGCAGGAAGCTACTATAGCAGCTGATCCCCTTACAGAGCAGGAAGCTACTATAGCAGCTGATCCCCTTACAGAGCAGGAAGCTACTATAGCAGTGTTGCGAGTAATCTTATGGAAGGGAAGTGATCCGGAAAATGTTAGGTGAGCAGATTAGATTATGAGTTACATTGTTTGATATTATGATGTATTTTTTATTTAGCGCTTGACTTTGCGTTAGATCGAACTTAGTTATCGTAATGATACTATTTGTTTGTGTGATGTCTATAATTTATTTTTAGTTATATATATAACTTTTGTAACTTAGTTAAATTACTTACTAGGCTTTGTTTAGTTATAAACTATTTTTTTTGTGGTGTTAGTATAGATATTCTTTGACATTTTGTTTTGTGCCTTGCGATTATGTTTGTATTTATTTGTTGAAATATGTTGTCTGATCTAAACTGTTATTGGTATGTATTGTTATTGACTTTCTCTGTGTTCATGCCTTTGCTTTCCATCCGTTTTTGGTGACTATTCTTCATTTCATTCAATATTTCTGTTGTCTTTTCGATATGTGTTCATATCTTGTTTATAGTTCCGTATTACATCTTCGTTTCTCTCCATTCTACTTATATACTTCTTCTTTCGATACTTATACTTTCATGCGTTATATTGTTGAGTTAATTATATAGCTTAATATAATATAATTAGTAGGGTATTTGTATTTATTGTACATGAAATTGTTTTACTTATTAGTTATTATGTGGTATTGTTGATTGTTTCGCATTTTCTGATTTCTTACTTTCCTTTACTACAGATCATTCTTCTTTTGCTGGATCTTGTTCTTTCACGTACTATTGGTTGTTTCTTGTACTAAATGTACTTAGTTTGGTTTTGTATTAGATTAATTTTAGTATGCTTGCATGATTATGTTGGATGCTTTAGTTGTTATTTAAATTTATTGCTGATATTTTTTGTAGATTTACTATTTTAACTTGTCATAGGTACATTTTTGGTAGCCATAGGATATAATTTCTTTAACCTTTAAATTTTTGGGTCTTAAATTTTCAAAAAAAAAATGAAAAAATCATTTTTTTTTCCCGGACGGGGTGGCAAACTGTTGCGAGTAATCTTATGGAAGGGAAGTGATCCGGAAAATGTTAGGTGAGCAGATTAGATTATGAGTTACATTGCTTGATTAGCTATGATGTTAGGTTAAATTGTAATAGGGGAATTCTCTCGTATGTTCGAGAAGTAAAGTTAGAAAGCGTGTGAACGCTAGTCAGTTCAATTGTGGAGGTTTATTCACTCCGAACTGTTTTGAGCTACGGGTGTTTAGCTATTTGTGGCTAGCCTGTGCAAGTAGTGAGACTGAGTGGTGTTTTTTGAACAGCCGGGTCTCGTATCTGTTTTAGGCGGGAGATGTTTATTCCCGTGGGCAGAGAGTTTGTGGGCATCGACCGAAGTAGTCGGCCCCTGTAAGTGTTTAAGAGGTATGCCTGTACAGTGCTGAAGATAAGAGGCCATTATTTTGTGTAGGCCATTATTTCCTGAGAGAGGATAATTTTGATATGTGAAGACATGTTGATAAGTGATATTATTGCAAACTGCCGGGTGTGCAGTATTGTGAGTATTTTGATAAGGATCCATTAACTTATATATGTCATATAATAGCGCTGAGATGATTGAAGAGGATATTATTGCAAACTGCCAGGTGTGCAGTACTGTGTGTATTTTGAGAGGTAAGGATCCATTAATTTATATTGTAGCACGGCGAGGATGTCCGGTTGCTAAAGGATCCATTATATTACAGCGCTGATGTGAGGAGTATCTTGAGGATGCTATTTATGCAGTAGCACGGCGATGATGTCCGTTTGCTATCTGTGAGGAGGCCATATTTATATTGTAGCACGGCGAGGATGTCCGTTTGCTATCTTTGAGGAGGCCATATTTATGTTAGCACGGCGAGGATGTCCGGTTGCTAAAGGATCCATTATATTACAGCGCTGATGTGAGGAGTATCTTGAGGATGCTATTTATGCAGTAGCACGGCGATGATGTCCGTTTGCTATCTGTGAGGAGGCCATATTTATATTGTAGCACGGCGAGGATGTCCGTTTGCTATCTTTGAGGAGGCCATATTTATGTTAGCACGGCGAGGATGTCCGGTTGCTAAAGGATCCATTATATTACAGCGCTGATGTGAGGAGTATCTTGAGGATGCTATTTATGCAGTAGCATGGCGATGATGTCCGTTTGCTATCTGTGAGGAGGCCATATTTATATTGTAGCACGGCGAGGATGTCCGTTTGCTATCTTTGAGGAGGCCATATTTATGTTAGCACGGCGATGATGTCCGTACGCTAAAAGGATCCATTATTATATTATCAGAGCGCTGATGTGAGGAGTACTTTATTATTGTATTGCTGTAAACTGTAATTTGACCATATGTGTATTCTATATTAACGTACTGTGTGGTGGTGTAATAAACCGTCATTAACTTTCACCTGCTGTTACACCATTCCATGCCTCTGAGGTGTGTACCTGTAGTGTGTGAATGTACCTATACACACCTCACTTATGACACCAACACACAACCGTAGTATTATCAATGGTACCCTCCATATAAAACATCTAATTGATTTATTAGTGGTGATCAAACTCGACTATTATCAAGCAGCTGGCCCCCTTACAGAGCAGGAAGCTACTATAGCAGCTGGTCCCCTTACAGAGTGTCACGAAATGGATTTAGGACTAGAGACTGTCTACATACAGTGACAAGACACTAGTGAGAAGAAAGACTGAAAAGATAGATTTAGAAGAAAATGATAGTGCAATGTGAACAGTTGACACTATTGGCTCCGAGGTTAAGAACCGAGGTTGATTCTTTCCTCGCCACTTCGGACGTCTTATGTGCTATAGTTGTCAACAACCTCTAGCTACCCTAAGGGGATAAGGTTATATCAAGCTTCACAAACACCAAGATACAGACAACATATAGCTACTGTACTTAAAGGAAATGACTGATGCCAGCTACAATTTATACAAGTTTATTATACACCTATAAACAAACTCATATACATGTCAAATACATAAAGTGCGAGGATGCACACCTGAAACAAAATCAAGCACAGTTAAAAATGCATCAACCCCAACCCTTCTCCCACAATTGCAACCTGTACGGAGAAAGAAGGTAAGGTTAACTGAAATGAACTACACTGCACTTGATGTCGCCTACACTCCAAACTAGCTGTTCTAAATTCTAACTCTAACTCTAAGTCCACTGATAGCTGGAACGACTACGAAGTGTCTACACAATCTCTGCACAGACTTCGGTTCTACACAGCCTATCCTGGAATCTCCTGAACACAACTAACTGCACCTCTAAACTTCAGCAGCGGTCCTCTGCTATGATTCACCAAAACTAACAGTTCTGCCTATCTGGTCTACTACCTGTAGACTACACTTTCAGCAGCTGTTCTCTGCTCTAAAATCTGTAGAGGGTATTGTGACCCTATTTCCCTCCACCATTCTGAAATTGACGACTAGGTTTAACAGAACCCCACTGGATTGTGGACTGGAACTGTAGCTGGCTTCTCCTAACACCTCTGAGGTTACCTGCCCGATTACCTATGACTGGGCGATGGGGCTATCGGCTTTATTATGGCCGTGAAGAAGCGAACATAAAATTACCACAACGCTGGCAGCATGCCAAATCTGCGTGTGTAACCGACCGAGCGTCAGAACTCAGGATTTATCCACAAAAATCCTATTCGCTGGAAAATGTCTTCCCCTGGCTGGGAAAACGTATTTTCTTCCTCTCCTTCCACCACTGGCAATTCATGCGCGACTTAGCTTGTCGGCGAATGCCACAACTTCGCCGTGGGAGAAATTTTTGTGGTATCAAAAATTCTGCTCTTCCCCACAAAAGCCGGCACCTGCTGTTTAGACAGAAAAACCAAAACAACAGCTAAACAAACCGTTAATACTCTATTTCAAATAACAAATAACTCCCTTACTCTTCAACCCGTTATGCACCTCCATACAAAAAATCATGCCAACACCGTCTGCTCCTCTCTTCTCTCTCTCCGAGTCAAAATAAACATCCCCCGGTAATACAACACCGCAGACCGTCTGACCCCGGTTCTGCCTGACTAACTACGAGCAACAACAATATTTTCACTGGCCCGTCTGGGCAGACGTACTGTGGCCTACTTCTTACGCTGACACTAATGCCGTAATGATTAATACAAAATAAAACTAGCCCTCTCTAGGAATTCCTAAAATTCCCGTCAGTATGATTAATCACCTCAAAATTGAAATAAAGTATTATTCCCTTAACAGAAATAAATTTCATCTCCATCTTCTGAATACACATAATAACAATGCACAATCAATAACATATAACCCTGTTTACGCTAGCATCTACATGCCGTCAAAAGTTATACATAATGGTTATCAATTAAATCTCAGTAGTTACAAACACGTGGTTACAATTTTATGACCACGTGCTTCTCTCCCCCTCGTCCCTCTGAACATCGTATCAATAAATATACCGTAACCAACGCGTCCACGTGCTTTACAAATTCCCCCTCTTACTCCCGTGCTTACAGATAGATGGGTAACTATAATTAACAAGCAGCATTACATTCTCAATAAAATCACAAATGAAAATACACATTACACACGCTCCCGACTATTCTGTAAATACATATGATTCGCAGATGCGAGTTTCTCTCCCGACCGACTTTGCAATAATACAAAGCGGTGATATCTCAACTTTTAAACCATGCCGCTATTCCTTCAACAAGGAATTAAATGGACCTATAAAGTTTCAAGTCTATCACTAAGATCGTATTTGATGGCTCTGGCTATGAGAATTAACATTAAACTTAAACTGCCCAAAGAAACTTAAATGATCGGCTAGGACTAGAAAAATTAAATAAAGTCCTCACGCAAAAATTCATGCTTACCAAATCTCGAATGTCCAACTGAAGGCAATCAACAATATGCTTCTGGCACCCAGCTTTGGCAAGCCACAGACGAAGAGAACGAAAATATGAAACGCTAGCCTATCTATCACCAAGACCCCCCCCACGCCGACCCCATGACGCCACACGGGCGGCGTGGCTCCAAAGCCAACGGGAGCTCTGCACCTCAACTGCAGCCAGCTCTCAGCCAATCAGAACTCCAGATCTCCCTGATGCAACGTGCATGGGTTTTAGATAAAGAAACGGGAATAAGCTCTGCCCTCTAGTGGCAATGAAACAAAAATGGCCAAAATATATATATATATAAAAAATCCCGAAAAATGTGTCTAGCTGCATGCCTATCTTTAAAAAAAGACTAAAACTGGGGCAAATCCCGATCTAGCCTCTATAATCTTAATCTAGCACAATACTGCACCAATCTTCCTTCCTCCACCTACTAGTCATAGAGAAGAAACATAAAGCAGATGAGATACAACTCCATCGTGATCTCATCTTGAAAAAGCGTAAACAATAGAAGGAGAAGAAACATGGAGAAGGATTTTTCTGCAATCCCTCCAAAATAGCAAACAAAACGCAAGGGGAAAAAGACATGGGCCATCTGAAAGACAGAATCCCAGTACCTTCGTCACATCACTCCCCCCTTTCAAAGATTGAGCAACGATCTCCTTACTGAAATCTCTGTGTTTCACACTGGCCCTTAACTCTGTCTACAAGGCTGTCTGTCCTTACCCCTCCTATTCAGTGTTCTTCGACCTTCCTCTTTTGCATTTCCTCCTTCCTCTCCTAGAATGAGCTCCTATGCTCCGTTGGGAGAGTTGATCTTTCTTCAGACCTGTGCCGTCTAATGGCGGGTCTGAACTTTCCCTTGCTATGACCGTCAAAAGGCTGTCCTGGTCAGCTGATGTGACCGGCGGGCGCTGTGGCGACCTGGCGATGGCGACTTCCTCGCTGCGCGTCAGCAGGGTTGTGGCTGCTGGTACTGTGCGAGAACGATGCAACGTCTCGGATTCCACTGGTGTAGAGCCTCCGATTTCTTGCTGGGTTTCTATTGAATCCTCACTGATCTCAATAGCTTCTACCTTTGGAGAAAGGTAGGTAAGATCTGCCCCTGGCAGTGGTTCTGGACCAACATGAAGCGGGACAGAGCTCTCCAAAATAGCTCCTTGCAAATGCATAAGGTCGCTTTTCTCACTCTTTTCTGGCCTGAAAAGTTGGTGAGATGAAACTGTAGACCACGGGAGCTCTCCGTCTAACACCCTGGTTCTACCTTCAACCTTGCCCTCCCCTGTGAGAGTTACTGGCGTCAGTTGGAATGTGTCCTGCAGTGACACTTGACGGTTTAAGATCCCGTTAGATCGCGGAGAATCTGAGATAAAGCTCTCAGTGACTGGTTCCAATGTTCCGTGAAACGAATTGGAAAAGATAGCCAATTTTTCAGGCTCCTCGTTACAAGAGTCGTTTCCTGTAAACGAGATACGAGAGTTGTGGGGCCCACCTCCGTCTATAGGCAAACGGATAATCAGATCACTGTCCTCCTCCGTTTGAGTAAAGTGCTGGTCGGATGGGGCTCCAGGGCTGGTTGGAACTATATGCTCGCTCAGACCGCTATCTTGTGCCCTATGAAGATGGCGCTGGTCGTTGACATATGTAATACCGCTCTTGTCAGTATGTCCCTCACTTGAAGGAGCTAATACCATCGGGGGCCTAATTCCCGACAACAAAGAGTGTACTTCCTGAATCAGAGGCGTCGTCACCACTGTTTGGCCGGTTGGCTGAACAGGGCTGGCGGGCGAATTTGCCTCTGCAAATAACATATCACTGTCGTCAGAGGCGTTGCACCTCTCCTTGGCACGACAGCTATGTTTGAGCTCGCTCGGGGCTCGGTGGATTAGGGGTTCTCCTTTTCCACTTATCTGGCCTGCAGTAGGCCCCCCTTGCATCAGCAAGGATCGGTGTGGGGGGGGTTCCCCAAAACTAAATATGGGTTACCGAGAATGAAGTCGTAGGCCGGCTGAGCCGTTACAGCTGCCTTGATGGTGCCAGACACGTACTTACATTTCACCTCAATATTGGCTACCGGAAAGCACTGTGAAGTCCCTTTCCTTAAAACTCCACCAATATTGACCTTTTCCTTAGTCATCTGCCAAGGCTTCACCAGATGTCGGGCGACTATGCTGGGGTATGTAAGCCCGCTGTCAAATAAACATGTTGTCCCCGTCCCGTTCACTTCGGCTGGTCCGCTGTTGGAAAACAACTTCTCTGACTGGAAGGGTTTCCACTTCTTCCCTTGTTTCACCCTCACAGGCCTTAAACAAGCCATCTGATGAGCGGGTTGTTTGTTTGGGCACCGTGTTGTCCAATGAGAAGTAGTCCGACAGAACCTACAATATCTCTCATTATCTCCCCGGTTCCTGATAGGTTCATGAGAAGTCGGCCCCTGTGTTCTGTTAGGCGGCTGGGAGCGCATGTTATGACTGGGAGGGGGCTCCTTGCGAGACGGCCCTTGAGGCTGGTGAGCTGAAGAGGAAGGCGACTGCGATGAAGATGCTCCTTTGTCCGGGGCTGACAGGTCAGGGTGTTTTCTTTTCTGGCCCAGTACTTCGGCCTGGGCCGTCTGGAACCTTTCTGCAAATAGAATTATCTGGTCCAGTTGCTGGGCGCCCTGCTCCGCCAGGTACTTCCTTAAGTCCGGAGACATGTTGGCCTTTATCTGTTCGCACAGAACTAATTCTTCCAATCCTTCAAAAGATTTAGCCAAACCCGACAACTCTCTCCAGCGAGTGAGGTAATTCCTCAGCCTCTCTGCGAACTGGGGAAAACTTTCTCCTTTCTCCAGTCGACTTTCCCGAAACATTGTTTGGCACTTCCGGGGAGTCCATTGGAATCGCTGTAACAGGGCGTTCCGCAGTGCCTCAAAGTTACCTTGGTCATCTACCAGCATCTTGCTATAGACCTCATACCCATGTCCTCTTAGAGATTGAGATAATTTGAGACACCAAAGACTATCATCCAGCCCGTATGCCTTTGCCATCCGTTCAAATTTTTGTAAAAATACCTCAATTTTCTCATTCCCGTTAGGAAAAAGGTCCATGGGAAAATTCATGGCTGCCATCCGGGGCCCTCCGTTTCCTGAGGTGTCTGTCGCCCCTGCTCCGGGAGAATCTCCGTTAGCCGAACTGCCTTCCGAAGATCGGTACTGCAGTTCCAGTGAACGCAGGGCAAGTTCATGCTGTCTCTCTGCTGCCTTCTCCCTCTCTTGGGCTTCCCTCTGTGCTATCTTCTCCTGTGCTTCTCTCTCTGCTTTTCTCTCCTCTGCTGCCGCAGCCCTTTCCTGCGCCTCCCTCTCTGCCTTCTTCTCCTCTGCCTGTCGGGCCCTCTCTTCTTTCTCCGCTTCCAATTTACGCAGGTCCATCTCTGCCAGTCGGGCCCTCTCTTCTTTCTCCGTCTGCCGGTCCTGTTCCCTCATAATGTAAGCCCTAGTCTCGGCCTCATTCATCCCCATGCTTTTAGCTGCGTCCTTCCATGCAGTAAGTAGCTTGACCAATTCAGCCATCCTACCCGACAAATCAGCAGTAATCACCACGAGGGGAAATGACAAAAAAGGAACAAGAAAAATATACTGTTACCTACTAGGAATATGCTGTCGCAAAAACCCGCACTCAGACTAGCACCAAGTCTGACTAATAACTACCTGAAAAAAATTCAAGTTATCCAGCTACCCAAAACCCGAATTTACTTTCCTGTCAAGAAAAAAATTCGATTAGCCATCAATTACTTCTAAGTCATAAACAACCTTACTACAACTAACATCTAAACTGACTACAACCTGTGGAAAAAAACTTATAGCTGGATCAGTCTTAATATAGCTAATCTAGGGGATTTTTTAAAGAAAATCTATTTCCAGAACTTTCTTCAGAGACAATCTATGAATCTAGAATTGATCCCAAGGACGACGCCACCCACTTTGTCACGAAATGGATTTAGGACTAGAGACTGTCTACATACAGTGACAAGACACTAGTGAGAAGAAAGACTGAAAAGATAGATTTAGAAGAAAATGATAGTGCAATGTGAACAGTTGACACTATTGGCTCCGAGGTTAAGAACCGAGGTTGATTCTTTCCTCGCCACTTCGGACGTCTTATGTGCTATAGTTGTCAACAACCTCTAGCTACCCTAAGGGGATAAGGTTATATCAAGCTTCACAAACACCAAGATACAGACAACATATAGCTACTGTACTTAAAGGAAATGACTGATGCCAGCTACAATTTATACAAGTTTATTATACACCTATAAACAAACTCATATACATGTCAAATACATAAAGTGCGAGGATGCACACCTGTGACAACTTGCCCAATCTTCTCTTCATTTTTTTATTATTTACGTGACATCGTTTTTTTCTCATCCTCAATGCATGATCGCAAAGTCCCGGGAAGTGTCACTTGCGGAAATTCTCCTAGTATTCAGTATTTCTCCTCGCTATTTTTAGATACGACGTCATTGTTGACCAATGACCTCGGTAGCTAGGAACCTGTTTTAATTTAAGACTGCTTAAGCTGATAAAACCAGTTTATGCCACTTTAGGAAGACCCCACGTGACTTTTAACGCTATTGATTGGAGCGTTTATTTGACGCTAATGTCACATGATGCACGCTATGGATCACGTGTCCAAGCGGAAATGACCCGCTAAAAGGCGGCAACACAAGCAATCTTCACTTGCCCGGAACCCTTGAGACAGCTAGGTCTAACCCAATTATCGGCGAATTCTCGCATTAAAAGCACTGAAGCCACGTGTCTAATTGCGGGTTAGCGTCCATCTTTGAGTAGGTAAGTGAAATCTCGCTAGAATATAATGTGATGAAATGTGTAGTACATTGCAAAATCGACGCAAGATTGGTATGTTTACTTTATTCATATTTTTGTTTTACGATCACATCCAGCCACATGTGATCGGGTATATTTTATGATCCCACGGGATATGTACATGTTCATAATAATGTATAACGGGAATATATATATATATAGCTATTAATTTCCATATTATTTGATTATTTTCGACCCGACGTTTAGACTAACGGAAATTAATATTAACGATAATGTTGACCGACCGTGACATATATTCATTATAAATTATATGACGAGGCGACCAGACATGAAGTGTGTGATAATGTTGTCAGACAATTCTAAAAACACGGATGTCCAATTATTTGTTAAATTCATCATAATGACATGACGATTAGGCTAGAGGCACAGAACTAGAATACTGTTGCCGACATTTCTATGATAAATTTGGTGGGTTTAACTGACATTTATAATAATTCATCGGGTTAAGTTGACGATAACTCAGTCTAAAGAATTATAATACTGCCACTGGGGCAGAGTAATATAATAAAGGACAGACAGGAGAAACTTGAATTCAAGATTAGACTCTAGACATATGATGTTAGAGACTAAAATCTGAGGTGACAGGCAGAGGGACGGCTTAGGGAAAGACTGCTTTCTAAAGCTAGAAAATTAATGGAGCCGTCGTATTTGTCTTCAGTCTATGGTGGAGCCTTGCACGACAGTCCAATCTCAGCGCAGAATACGGAGTCGAGCACAGAGAAGGCAAATCCGAACCATTCAAGACCTACCGGGGCAACGTCAGGAGACCGGAGAACTAACCACACTTCACTATCAGCCGGGGGCTGAAAAGCTAAGTCCACGACAAAGGAAACTCACCTAATCAATGCCACAAAGTTTAGTCATCCATGATGAAAAACACGTGAATTGTGAGACACATAATACATACAGCAGACACTAATTCCATCGACAATACTATCATTCACCATCTATTCACTTTATTGCAATAAACCAATTGGGTGTATATACTGTACCCCACGCTTTGTTCCTTCCATTAGATGTTGAATATTGTCTATGTTTATCTTCCTTTATAAGGGAGGGGGGGCTCGTAAAATATAATATAATTTAAAGAATAATAATAATAGATAACTGAGAAGGGGACGACGGTAGCGAGAGACCAAATATCTCCTTACAATCTTTTCCAGACCTGTCGAGTTAGGAGAATTTACCCTCTTCGTCACCCTTGGAAGTGGGAAAAACCCAGCAGGGATTCCTTGAGCCAAATCTTCCACATCAGATCTATTATTTCCTCTAAATAATTCTCTTATCCTTTAAACGCTACGTGACACTGGTGTCTCGTCCGGGATTTGAACTTATGTATTTTATCATACCTCTGGGATAGTATCATCCATTCAGTCATTACAGTATACCATTTTAACACATGTATTTTCACACAGTGAGCTCTAGAAAGACAGAAAACATTTTTTCTAGAAATTCAGGCATTGATTGGTGAATCCCTTTATATATGTTGTGTTTAATTAAGTTAGTTCTTGATTTTGTATTTCATTGAATTACAGACCTTAAGTCTCCATAACTGTAGTAATTTCATTCTACAGCAGTCGGATAAATAATTAGTATTTACTTGTTGCTAGAAATACTATTGGAAGGTAGCACTAGCTTACTCAGTGTGGACTTTAACTGCAAAAGATGGCTGAAATAGTTAAGCTTAAGGCAGCACTAGGGGAGGCCGGTCGAGATCTAGGTTATAGTGGGGTGGACCTTGCAAATTATGTCAGTGTCGAGACTGATAAGTATTACGCTCGAGAAACAGCGAAAGCTGAAAGAGAAGAGCGAATAAAGTTAGCAGAAATAGATGAGAGGATAAAAGCTGTAGACGCTAGAGAAAGAAGCGAGAGAGATGAACGCGAGCATGCATTGAAGATGAAGCAGTTAGAGATGCAGGGACAAGCTCAAAGAGTTGAACCAGTAGCCGGTGCGACCGCATCTACCTCCTCAGGCAACCTATCGCCACGGTCAGATGATATGCCTTCCTTGCACGCAGGGGGCACCGGACCTTTGCCATCCTCACTCATGTCAACTTTGGGACCTTTGACGTTTCCATTTGAAGCTTTCTCGGAACAAGCCGACTCGATCGATAGGTATCTCGACAAATTTGAGAAGTTTGCCACCACGTTTGGTTTGGAGAAGAGCAAATGGAACCTGAAACTGTCGCAAGGGCTTAGAGGAACTGCTTATGACGTGTATAGCAAGCTTCCTCCAGGTTTACAGGATGACTACGACTCTTTGAAAAAGGCACTATTGGTTCGTTATGAGCTACATGCTGACGCCTATAGGAAGAGGTTCCGTAACTCTAGGAGGGAAGTCGGAGAGAACTTTGCTCAGTTTGCTGCGAGACTGGATTCCTACGTGGAGAAGTGGGGTGCCCTAGGGAATTTTACTCATGATTGGGAAGGCCTGAAGGAAATGGTCATGATCGAACAACTGAAGGACACCATGACTTCCGACATGAGAAGATTCCTGACAGAGAATGGGGCCAGCACTTTAGAATCCATAGTCCAGTTAGCGGAACGATATCAGGCAGCACTATCAGAGAATCCACCACCCAGACGGAAACAACCAGATTACGTACCTAGACAGACAGCTCAGTCACACATGGACCCCCAAGTGAAACCACCGTATACTAACTTCAAAAAGCATGACAAGCCAGACTACAAGACTACTCAGAGATCTAATTTCCAGCAGCAGAGGCAAGGGGAAAAATGGTGTAAGCACTGTAGAACCATCACCCACAATACGCAGGAGTGCAACCGGAAAAACCCACCTCATCATGCTGCCTGCTTACGTAAAAGTGCCGCAAGGGGAAATGGACCGGAAGAACCTCTGGACAAACCCCGACATCCCCCGGTCGTTGAGACAGTCCTCGTAAATGACCAAGAGGTGACCTGCCTTTATGATACAGGCCTTGCATTCGACGCAGTTGTCTGTGCATCCCTAGTCAAGCCTGACCAGATGACAGAAGACACTATAGAAATACAAGGACCTACTAAAAGTGCAGCACCTATGCGTTTGGCCATAGCCAAGATTAAGGTCAAATCAAAATATGTGACTGGGGAAATCAGTGCAGCGATCTTGGACGACCCTATTTATCCCTTGATCTTAGGGTGTAGGTATGTGTTCTTGGGAGAACCCATTCACCCTCTGGTTGTGGCGGCTGTCACCACTAGAGGACAGGCCAAACGGAATACGGAGTTGGAATCCCCACCCAACATCCTTCCTGAGGAATTAAAAAAGGCACAAACGGAGGATCAATCTCTAGCACCCTGCTACAAAAAACTACCGAGAGCGCACACTCCTCTCCAAAAGGGAGACTTCTACAAGAAAAATGGGCTGTTGCATCGGAAAGCAGGAAATGGAGGACAGGAACATGGGCAACTTGTGGTTCCATCAGCATACCGAGCCCAGGTCCTAGAAATGGGCCATGCCCTTCCGTTTAGTGGCCACATGGGCATAAGTGCCACGATTCAGCGTATTTCATGTCATTATTATTGGCCAGGTATCAACGCCGATATCCAGAGATATGTGAAATCATGCCCGCAGTGCCAGAGGACAGCGCCGAAACACTGGACGGCCCCAGCCACTCTGGGAGAAATGCCAATCTTGGGCACACCCTTCGAACGAGTAGCGGTGGATATTGTGGGTCCACTTACTCGTAGCAAAAAGAGAAACAGTTATATACTCACGTTAGTGGATTGTTGCTCCATGTGGGCAGAGGCAATTGCTATGCCCGCCTGTGATTCTAAGCATGTTGCTGAGGCTCTGCTCACCATATTTACTCGGCTAGGGTTTCCGTCACAGATCCTGACAGATAATGGTTCCCAATTCCGAGGAAAACTCACCGAGGAAGTGTTTAGGATATTTCAGGCCCGACATATCCACACCTCTCCCTACCACCCCCAGGCAAATGGCCAGGTGGAGCGGTTTAACGGGACCCTTATTTCCATCCTTCGGAAACTTGCGCAGGAAAAACCAGAGAGCTGGGATCAATACTTACCCGCAGCACTATTTGCTTACCGCGAAGTACCCCACAATTCTACTGGGATGCCTCCTGCCACATTGCTGTTTGGTAGACCTATAAAAGGACCTTTAGAGGCACTGTTACGTACTTGGACAGATGATAAAGCTGATGAGACGGTCACCTCTGCATCCCAATACGTGAAGGAGTTGACCCAACGCCTTAAAACAGGATGGGAACTGGCAAAGGAAAATGTACGCCGTGCCCGTCGTAAACATGCGCGTTACTACAACCGCACTGCGAAGGATAGGGAGCTAGAAGTAGGAGAACAGGTATTATTACTCCTGCCCAGTAGCAATAATAAATTGCAAATCGGGTGGAGAGGTCCATATAAAATTGTTGAGAAAATGTCGCGCACCAATTACAAGATTGCCATAAAGGGGAAGCAGAAAATTTACCACATAAACCTGCTGAAGCGATATTATGAAAGACCAGGTGCAGAACCAGCACATTTCCTGACACTGGCTATTGCGACGGAAACTGAGGCAGAACCCCTGACCTCCTGTGAATACCCTCTTCGTCAGTGCGAAACTCATCAAGATGTTCAGATTAGTTCAACTTTAACGGAGGATCAGCAGGCACGGGTTCAACAGTTGTTGAGAAAACACCCTAGTACACTCACGGATAAACCTGGCATGACCAACCTGATAGAATTTGATATGAAGCTAACAGACCTCGCCCCGGTACGAGTTAAGAACTATCCTGTTCCTTATGCTAAAGCAAAGGCATTGAGTGAGGAAATCGAGTACCTGCTTAAGGAAAATATTATCTCAAAATCAGAGTCGCCTTATAGTGCGAGTGTAGTGTTGCTTAGAAAATCCACAGGAGAACATCGCCTCTGCATAGACTACCGAAGGCTCAACGCTGTAACGGAATTTCAAGCGGAGCCCTTACCGGATCAGAATCAGCTTTTCACCAAGCTGAGTAGAGCACGATACTTTTCGAAGATAGACCTTAGCAAAGGGTACTACCAGATCCCGGTAAAAGAGGAAATTCGACATATGTTAGCATTTAGTACTTCTGAAGGCCATTACGAGTTTAATGTATTGCCATTTGGGCTAAGCAACGCCCCAAGCGTCTTTACTCGTATGATGAGGAAGCTACTGGAACCCCTGAACCACCCTGGGATAAGTAATTTCATGGACGACATACTTATTGCCACGAACACCTTTGAGGAGCACCTGGACGCAGTTTCCCTACTCTTCGAAAGACTTAGAGAAACAGGACTCACCGCTCGCCCTACAAAATGTCAAATTGCCTGCGAGCAACTAGAATTCCTGGGACACACTATCTCGCATGGATGCATGTTCCCAGATGCGCGTAATATTGAGAAGTTACAGCGGGCCCCACGACCCCAGACTAAAAAGGATGTAAGGTCATTTGTGTCTCTATGTGGCTTCTACCAGAGATATATTAAAGATTTTAATACCCTGAGTGCGCCACTGACCGCATTAACCAAGAATGGGAACCCGGACAAAGTAACCTGGACAGCGGAGTGCGAAAATGCCTACACGCTGCTGAAGGAGAAACTCACAGCTAGGCCAATTCTGCGACTGCCTGACTTAACTCTGAACTTTACGCTGCGAACAGATGCTAGCAATATAGGGATAGGAGCCACTCTCCTGCAGCCTAGTGATAGACCTTCTGCAACTCTATTCCCCATCGCATATGCTAGTAGGAAATTGAACCCTGCTGAACAGAACTACTCTACCATCGAACGAGAATGTCTGTCGCTAATATGGGCTGTGCAGAAGTTTCAACCATATTTATACGGGAAAAAGTTCACGGTGCAGTGTGATCACCAACCGTTGATATTTCTTGCAGCGTCGAAGAACCTTAATGCCCGGCTTATGAGATGGTCACTCCTGTTGCAGCCATATTCCTTTCACATAGAATACATACCTGGGAAGAACAACGTAGGGGCAGATTTTTTGAGCAGACATCCGGACGCAACCGAGGAGATATGAGAAACTGGAAAAGAAGAGGAAGACAGGACAAGAGGAGTTGGACGGAACGTCAAACTTGAGGAGGGGCTTGTGTGACAACTTGCCCAATCTTCTCTTCATTTTTTTATTATTTACGTGACATCGTTTTTTTCTCATCCTCAATGCATGATCGCAAAGTCCCGGGAAGTGTCACTTGCGGAAATTCTCCTAGTATTCAGTATTTCTCCTCGCTATTTTTAGATACGACGTCATTGTTGACCAATGACCTCGGTAGCTAGGAACCTGTTTTAATTTAAGACTGCTTAAGCTGATAAAACCAGTTTATGCCACTTTAGGAAGACCCCACGTGACTTTTAACGCTATTGATTGGAGCGTTTATTTGACGCTAATGTCACATGATGCACGCTATGGATCACGTGTCCAAGCGGAAATGACCCGCTAAAAGGCGGCAACACAAGCAATCTTCACTTGCCCGGAACCCTTGAGACAGCTAGGTCTAACCCAATTATCGGCGAATTCTCGCATTAAAAGCACTGAAGCCACGTGTCTAATTGCGGGTTAGCGTCCATCTTTGAGTAGGTAAGTGAAATCTCGCTAGAATATAATGTGATGAAATGTGTAGTACATTGCAAAATCGACGCAAGATTGGTATGTTTACTTTATTCATATTTTTGTTTTACGATCACATCCAGCCACCTGTGATCGGGTATATTTTATGATCCCACGGGATATGTACATGTTCATAATAATGTATAACGGGAATATATATATATATAGCTATTAATTTCCATATTATTTGATTATTTTCGACCCGACGTTTAGACTAACGGAAATTAATATTAACGATAATGTTGACCGACCGTGACATATATTCATTATAAATTATATGACGAGGCGACCAGACATGAAGTGTGTGATAATGTTGTCAGACAATTCTAAAAACACGGATGTCCAATTATTTGTTAAATTCATCATAATGACATGACGATTAGGCTAGAGGCACAGAACTAGAATACTGTTGCCGACATTTCTATGATAAATTTGGTGGGTTTAACTGACATTTATAATAATTCATCGGGTTAAGTTGACGATAACTCAGTCTAAAGAATTATAATACTGCCACTGGGGCAGAGTAATATAATAAAGGACAGACAGGAGAAACTTGAATTCAAGATTAGACTCTAGACATATGATGTTAGAGACTAAAATCTGAGGTGACAGGCAGAGGGACGGCTTAGGGAAAGACTGCTTTCTAAAGCTAGAAAATTAATGGAGCCGTCGTATTTGTCTTCAGTCTATGGTGGAGCCTTGCACGACAGTCCAATCTCAGCGCAGAATACGGAGTCGAGCACAGAGAAGGCAAATCCGAACCATTCAAGACCTACCGGGGCAACGTCAGGAGACCGGAGAACTAACCACACTTCACTATCAGCCGGGGGCTGAAAAGCTAAGTCCACGACAAAGGAAACTCACCTAATCAATGCCACAAAGTTTAGTCATCCATGATGAAAAACACGTGAATTGTGAGACACATAATACATACAGCAGACACTAATTCCATCGACAATACTATCATTCACCATCTATTCACTTTATTGCAATAAACCAATTGGGTGTATATACTGTACCCCACGCTTTGTTCCTTCCATTAGATGTTGAATATTGTCTATGTTTATCTTCCTTTATAAGGGAGGGGGGGCTCGTAAAATATAATATAATTTAAAGAATAATAATAATAGATAACTGAGAAGGGGACGACGGTAGCGAGAGACCAAATATCTCCTTACAATCTTTTCCAGACCTGTCGAGTTAGGAGAATTTACCCTCTTCGTCACCCTTTGGAAGTGGGAAAACCCAGCAGGGATTCCTTGAGCCAAATCTTCCACATCAGATCTATTATTTCCTCTAAATAATTCTCTTATCCTTTAAACGCTACGTGACAACACCTGAAACAAAATCAAGCACAGTTAAAAATGCATCAACCCCAACCCTTCTCCCACAATTGCAACCTGTACGGAGAAAGAAGGTAAGGTTAACTGAAATGAACTACACTGCACTTGATGTCGCCTACACTCCAAACTAGCTGTTCTAAATTCTAACTCTAACTCTAAGTCCACTGATAGCTGGAACGACTACGAAGTGTCTACACAATCTCTGCACAGACTTCGGTTCTACACAGCCTATCCTGGAATCTCCTGAACACAACTAACTGCACCTCTAAACTTCAGCAGCGGTCCTCTGCTATGATTCACCAAAACTAACAGTTCTGCCTATCTGGTCTACTACCTGTAGACTACACTTTCAGCAGCTGTTCTCTGCTCTAAAATCTGTAGAGGGTATTGTGACCCTATTTCCCTCCACCATTCTGAAATTGACGACTAGGTTTAACAGAACCCCACTGGATTCTGGACTGGAACTGTAGCTGGCTTCTCCTAACACCTCTGAGGTTACCTGCCCGATTACCTATGACTGGGCAATGGGGCTATCGGCTTTATTATGGCCGTGAAGAAGCGAACATAAAATTACCACAACGCTGGCAGCATGCCAAATCTGCGTGTGTAACCGACCGAGCGTCAGAACTCAGGATTTATCCACAAAAATCCTATTCGCTGGAAAATGTCTTCCCCTGGCTGGGAAAACGTATTTTCTTCCTCTCCTTCCACCACTGGCAATTCATGCGCGACTTAGCTTGTCGGCGAATGCCACAACTTCGCCGTGGGAGAAATTTTTGTGGTATCAAAAATTCTGCTCTTCCCCACAAAAGCCGGCACCTGCTGTTTAGACAGAAAAACCAAAACAACAGCTAAACAAACCGTTAATACTCTATTTCAAATAACAAATAACTCCCTTACTCTTCAACCCGTTATGCACCTCCATACAAAAAATCATGCCAACACCGTCCGCTCCTCTCTCTCTCTCTCCGAGTCAAAATAAACATCCCCCGGTAATACAACACCGCAGACCGTCTGACCCCGGTTCTGCCTGACTAACTACGAGCAACAACAATATTTTCACTGGCCCGTCTGGGCAGACGTACTGTGGCCTACTTCTTACGCTGACACTAATGCCGTAATGATTAATACAAAATAAAACTAGCCCTCTCTAGGAATTCCTAAAATTCCCGTCAGTATGATTAATCACCTCAAAATTGAAATAAAGTATTATTCCCTTAACAGAAATAAATTTCATCTCCATCTTCTGAATACACATAATAACAATGCACAATCAATAACATATAACCCTGTTTACGCTAGCATCTACATGCCGTCAAAAGTTATACATAATGGTTATCAATTAAATCTCAGTAGTTACAAACACGTGGTTACAATTTTATGACCACGTGCTTCTCTCCCCCTCGTCCCTCTGAACATCGTATCAATAAATATACCGTAACCAACGCGTCCACGTGCTTTACAAATTCCACCTCTTACTCCCGTGCTTACAGATAGATGGGTAACTATAATTAACAAGCAGCATTACATTCTCAATAAAATCACAAATGAAAATACACATTACACACGCTCCCGACTATTCTGTAAATACATATGATTCGCAGATGCGAGTTTCTCTCCCGACCGACTTTGCAATAATACAAAGCGGTGATATCTCAACTTTTAAACCATGCCGCTATTCCTTCAACAAGGAATTAAATGGACCTATAAAGTTTCAAGTCTATCACTAAGATCGTATTTGATGGCTCTGGCGATGAGAATTAACATTAAACTTAAACTGCCCAAAGAAACTTAAATGATCGGCTAGGACTAGAAAAATTAAATAAAGTCCTCACGCAAAAATTCATGCTTACCAAATCTCGAATGTCCAACTGAAGGCAATCGACAATATGCTTCTGGCACCCAGCTTTGGCAAGCCACAGACGAAGAGAACGAAAATATGAAACGCTAGCCTATCTATCACCAAGACCCCCCCCCACGCCGACCCCATGACGCCACACGCGCGGCGTGGCTCCAAAGCCAACGGGAGCTCTGCACCTCAACTGCAGCCAGCTCTCAGCCAATCAGAACCCCAGATCTCCCTGATGCAACGTGCATGGGTTTTAGACAAAGAAACGGGAATAAGCTCTGCCCTCTAGTGGCAATGAAACAAAAATGGCCAAAAAATATATATATATAAAAAATCCCGAAAAATGTGTCTAGCTGCATGCCTATCTTTAAAAAAAGACTAAAACTGGGGCAAATCCCGATCTAGCCTCTATAATCTCAATCTAGCACAATACTGCACCAATCTTCCTTCCTCCACCTACTAGTCATAGAGAAGAAACATAAAGCAGATGAGATACAACTCCATCGTGATCTCATCTTGAAAAAGCGTAAACAATAGGAGAAGAAACATGGAGAAGGATTTTTCTGCAATCCCTCCAAAATAGCAAACAAAACGCAAGGGGAAAAAGACATGGGCCATCTGAAAGACAGAATCCCAGTACCTTCGTCACACAGAGCAGGAAGCTACTATAGCAGCTGGTCCCCTTACAGAGCAGGAAGCTACTATAGCAGCTGGTCCCCTTACAAAGCAGGAAGCTACTATAGCAGCTGGTCCCCTTACAGAGCAGGAAGCTACTACAGCAGCTGATCCCATTACAGAGCAGGAAGCTACTACAGCAGCTGGTACCCTTACAGAGCAGGAAGCTACTATAGCAGCTGATCCCCTTACAGAGCAGGAAGCTACTATAGCAGCTGATCCCCTTACAGAGCAGGAAGCTACTATAGCAGCTGATCCCCTTACAGAGCAGGAAGCTACTATAGCAGCTGATCCCCTTACAGAGCAGGAAGCTACTATAGCAGCTGGCCCTCTTACAGAAAGCCTACATGAAAACATCTGTGTGCTCTTACAGTGATGGCTTCTGTAGCACTGTTTTACATGATGAGGTTGCCAGCCCGTTGTAAAAGATCACATTAGTAGCTTCTTACAACATGCATATGTTGAAGACAGCACTATAAGTGGTAAGATAATAAAAAGAGATGGACAGGAAAGAGTCAAGACAAGAGACAGAAGATGTTGGGAGATCCATTGAAGCCGCCTTCATTATGGAGATGGCAACTGATGATGATGACAGCATGCCTGAGGCAGCAGTAGTTCTATCCCTTCTCTGCCACTCTAAAGTTTCCTTCTCTGCCACTCTAAAGTTTTCTTCCCTGCCACTCTAAAGATTCCTTCTCTGCCACTCTAAAGATTCCTTCTCTGCCACTCTAAAGTTTCCTTTAGCTGGCAGAGGATAGTAACGATTCGTTCCCGTGGCTAGATGATGGTGCCGTTCGGAAGGTCCTGGTTTGATTCCCCATAAGCCTATCACTTCTGTTGTTTTTCTGTTGTCTAGTCTTCTACTTATTCATTTCTTACTGAGTGCCTGATAACATGGCTGTTGCGTTATGTGTTGAGTGATGTAGATAATAATTTGAAGTTAGCCAAGTAAAATGGCTTGAGGCACAACACCAACAGCAGAACTCAAACGAGCCACTCCCGTTTGACAGAGACTGTACTTTTATTAACATCACAAAAGGCTCCATAAATTCCATATGACAATTGATGATCAATCACTGGCCATTGTAGTAGGCCTTCAAGTCCAACACATCAAGATAATGAATCAGTCTGTCTGTCTGAAGTCCGCAACACAGTCGTCTAGCGCGACATAATAGAAATATAGTGACATAGTAGTTTAGAATACTCCCTTAATCAAATACTTCATCTAGCATTCACTCATAATGCCGACTTCACAAGAAATTGAGACGCATATATTTGAGCATGGAGCTCACAGAGACACGTCTCTACACCTTGCGAACACAAGCCGAAAGAGCCTGCAGCAGACAATACTCACTTCTGCATCTCTGTACGCATCTGCCTGCATAAATTATATTACATCGCTGTTTCATGCGGTGTCATTCCATTCACAATACCCTTCGTTTGAGCACGACAGCGATTCACATAAGCGAACACGTCGTGGTGCGCAAAAGAAGATGCAACACGGATTCCAGAGTCTTTTATCGGCAGCAAAGAATAGGCCCATTGTCAATAAGGCTACACAGGAGGATTGAGCAAAGGAGACTATCACAGTCATACTGTAAAACTGAATGCTACTGAAACAATCACTACAAGAACACATGCAGTGCCAAAGAATTCCGGTAAAGAGGCCAAATGTATTGGTGGCCATGGCGTAAACAAGATATGAACAAAAATAATACAACATTAACATTATATGCCAGATCCAGACAGCAAAAGTTAAAAAGATCCCCATGACTTGCTTATAGCTTATACTAGATAGTGTAAATGACTGCACTATTCTTATTCATTTTGATACAATGTGTTAAGAACATGACACTACAAGTACTTGTGAGTGATGATACAGATGTAGCAAAATTGTACAACGGAATATGTTGCGATATCACACAACGACAGTGGGACATCATACAACACGGAAGATGTTGGGATATCACACAACAGAGATAGTGGGACATCATACAACTGGAAGATGTTGGGATATCACACAACAACAGAGATACAGTAGAACTCCATTTATCCGAACCCCAATTATCCGAACATCCAATTATACGAACACTTTTTCGAGAAAAAAAAAATCAGGTGCCACCAGTCATGTTAGACTATATTTTTGAATCTTTTGATGCTGCAAGCTTCAAATGTGTGCGAACAATTTTTAGAGGATGGAATGGGCTAATGGTCGGTCGCTTACGTACAGGAAGTCAATTAGATCATAAAGTCAGTTAATATCTGGTTTACCAATCTAGTGTACGTGTGCGTTCTACGCAGTACACTGGCTAAACAGACAGTTCAACTTAAAATAATTGTGTCTGCTACTACAGCAGAATAATTTTGGTGTGCAAGTATTTCTCTGTGCGATATGGCATCTTCCAGAAGGCCTAAAACATATAAAAGGAACCGCAATGTTTTGTCAATTGAAACGAAAACAGAAATTATCAAGAGACTAGGAAAAGGTGAAACTGTGTCTTCACTTGCGAGGATTTTCAATGTTGGGAAAGCTACCGTCTCTGACATCAAAAGTAACAAGGATAAAATTATGAGTTTTGCATCGAAATTGGATAGTGAAAATGGGTCGAAGAAACGTAAACCATGAGAAATGCGAAAGATTTGAAATTGGAAGAGGCTTTGTATATATGATTTGTGCAAAGAAGAAGCAAAGGGGAAACTATCTCTGGCTCTATATTGTGTGAAAAGGCACTTTAGTTCAACAATCAACTTGACTGTCCTCCTGACTTTAAGGCTAGCCAGGGATGATGGTTAAGAAACTTTAAATCTCGTCATGGCATACGAGAATTGGAGATTCAAGGGGAATCTTTATCTAGCGATGCAACTGCCGCTGAAAATTTTAAAGAAACATTCTTGGCTTTTTTGGAAGAAGAAGGTTATTCACTCGATGATGTGTATAATGCCGATGAGACTGGCTTATACTGGAAATCATTGCCTCAAAAATCACTTGCATCTCAGCGCGAAGCAGCTTCCCCTGTGTTTAAAAAGTGCAAAGAGAGAGTAACAAATGTGGTAGCCGCGAATGCCAGTGGAAGTCATCGTTTACCGGTGCTAATGATCGGCAAAGTAAAAAAACCACGTTGTTTAAAGAATGTGACATGTCTCCCATTGTGCTACAAAGCACAGAAGAGTGCTTGGATGAATAGTGAAATATTTCTTGATTGGTATACAAATCAGTTCATCCCAAATGTGAAGAGGTTGAGAGAACAAGAAAAGAAAACTGGAAAAGTAATTCTTCTACTGGACAATGCACCATCTCATCCAGAGACGGATACATTGAATGCAGTTGATACAAATTTTAAAGTAATTTTTCTGCATCCCAATGTAACAGCACTGATTTAACCAATGGATCAGGGTGTTATAGCAAAGCTTAAAAAGATGTACAAGAAGGAAGTCCTGCGTCGTTTATTGTTGGCTGAAGATGAAGAAAGTGTGGTGGCGTTTTCCAAAACTATATGTTAGCTGATGCTTGGACCACCCTGTCACAAGATAATCTCAACAAGGCTTGGAATAGATTGCTTGGGAAAAAAGGAGGAAATGAAACTACTGTAGTGGACACAAATGATGATTGTATAAATGAAGTTGTGGAACTGTTTCAATGCCCGGATTTTCGGACTGTGACAAAGATGATGCACACATGTGGCTAGAAGATGATAATGATTCTGGTTTTCAGTTTTTGAATGACGAAGAAATTTTGTCTTTTGTGCAAGAAGAAAACCAAATACATGTAGTGACCGATGATGAAGACACCTCAGAAGTACATGATGTACTTGTAGATTATGAAGACAACCCAAAACGTCGACCAAGTCCTGAAGATGCCTATATAGCACTACAAACAGCGATGGCTTGGTACGAGCGAGAAGATGACAGCTATGCTACACAGCTTCTGCTGTTGAAGAGAATGCGGGACTTAGCAGCCAAAAGGAGACTATCCAGTTTGGTGCAAAAGAGGATTCCTCATTATTTTAAATAGTGGGTTACATCTGTACAAGTACATGTATACGTAAGTTGCGCCTGGTTTTGAATCATTTGTAATGTTATTTTGAAAACATTTCTCTTTCTTAAAAAAAATAATTAATACAAGTAGTACATGCACTGCAGTGTAATGAAAGATTTTGGTGATACAGTAATCTAATACAGTGTGGGTATTATTATTACAGTACAAGTAAATATGTTTTATAGTGTAATTTCCTTGTGATGGTTAATTATTTTCAGAAATATGTGTACATGTAACTCGATACATTATGTAATCCAATTATCCGAACATTTGATTATCCGAACGATGCTCGGTCCCATGGGGTTCGGATAAATGGAGTTCTACTGTAGTGGGACATCATACAACACGGAAGATGTTGGGATATCACACACCAACAGAGATAGTGAGACATCATACAACATAGAAGATGTTGGTATATCACACAACAACAGAGATAGTGAGACATCATACAACATGGATGATGTGGGGATATCACACAACAACAGAGATAGTGAGATATCATATAACATGGAAGATGTTGGGATATCACACACCAACAGAGATAGTGAGACATCATACAACATGGAAGATGTTAGGATATCACACAACAAGAGATAGTGGGACATCATACAACACGGAAGATGTTGGGATACCATACAACAACAGAGATAGTGGGACATCATACAACACAGAAGATGTTGGGATATCACACAGCGACAGAGACAGTGGGACATCATACAACATGAAGATGTTGGGATATCACACAATGACAGAGACAGTGGGACATCATACAACACGGAAGATGTTGGGATATCACACAATGACAGAGACAGTGGGACATTATACAACACGGAAGATGTTGGGATATCACACAATGACAGAGACAGTGGGACATCATACAACACAGAAGATGTTGGGATATCACACAATGACAGAGACAGTCAGACATCATACAACATGGAAGATGTTGGGATATCACACAATGACAGAGACAGTGGGACATCATACAACACGGAAGATGTTGGGATATCACACAATGACAGAGACAGTGGGACATCATACAACACAGAAGATGTTGGGATATCACACAACGACAGAGACAGTGGGACATCATACAAAATGGAAGATGTTGGGATATCACACAACGCCAGAGACAGTGGGACACCATACAACACAGAAGATGTTGGGATATCACCCAATGACAGAGACAGTGGGACATCATACAACACAGAAGATGTTGGGATATCACACAACGACAGAGACAGTGGGACATCTTACAAAATGGAAGATGTTGGGATATCACACAATGACAGAGACAGTGGGACATCATACAACACAGAAGATGTTGGGATATCACACAATGACAGAGACAGTGGGACATCATACAACACAGAAGATGTTGGGATATCACACCATGACAGAGACAGTGGGACATTATACAACATGGAAGATGTTGGGATATCACACAACAACAGAGACAGTGGGACATTATACAACACGGAAGATGTTGGGATATCACACAACAGAGATAGTGGGACATCATACAACTGGAAGATGTTGGGATATCACACACCAACAGAGATAGTGAGACATCATACAACATAGAAGATGTTGGTATATCACACAACAACAGAGATAGTGAGACATCATACAACATGGATGATGTGGGGATATCACACAACAACAGAGATAGTGAGACATCATACAACATGGAAGATGTTGGGATATCACACACCAACAGAGATAGTGAGACATCCTACAACATGGAAGATGTTAGGATATCACACAACAAGAGATAGTGGGACATCATACAACACGGAAGATGTTGGGATACCATACAACAACAGAGATAGTGGGACATCATACAACACAGAAGATGTTGGGATATCACACAATGACAGAGACAGTGGGACATCATACAAAATGGAAGATGTTGGGATATCACACAATGACAGAGACAGTGGGACATTATACAACACGGAAGATGTTGGGATATCACACAATGACAGAGACAGTGGAACATCATACAACACGGAAGATGTTGGGATATCACACAATGACAGAGACAGTGGGACATTATACAACACGGAAGATGTTGGGATATCACACAATGACAGAGACAGTGGAACATCATACAACATGGAAGATGTTGGGATATCACACAATGACAGAGACAGTGGGACATTATACAACACGGAAGATGTTGGGATATCACACAATGACAGAGACAGTGGGACATCATACAACACAGAAGATGTTGGGATATCACACAATGACAGAGACAGTCGGACATCATATAACATGGAAGATGTTGGGATATCACACAATGACAGAGACAGTGGGACATCATACAACACGGAAGATGTTGGGATATCACACAACGACAGAGACAGTGGGACATCATACAACACAGAAGATGTTGGGATATCACACAACGACAGAGACAGTGGGACATCATACAAAATGGAAGATGTTGGGATATCACACAACGACAGAGACAGTGGGACACCATACAACACAGAAGATGTTGGGATATCACCCAATGACAGAGACAGTGGGACATCATACAACACAGAAGATGTTGGGATATCACACAATGACAGAGACAGTGGGACATCTTACAAAATGGAAGATGTTGGGATATCACACAATGACAGAGACAGTGGGACATTATACAACACAGAAGATGTTGGGATATCACACAATGACAGAGACAGTGGGACATCATACAACACGGAAGATGTTGGGATATCACACCATGACAGAGACAGTGGGACATTATACAACATGGAAGATGTTGGGATATCACACAACAACAGAGACAGTGGGACATTATACAACACGGAAGATGTTGGGATATCACACAACAACAGAGACAGTGGGACATTATACAACACGGAAGATGTTGGGATATCACACGACGACAGAAATAATGAGACATCATACAACACTATGGTAACGTAGTCTCATAGCAGATACTGATGTAGGTGAGTGAAGTGTTTGAGACTAGATTCAGCTTTTTTTAAAAATGAGATAGGGTGACCAGTTCCATTCCTCACTGCCTTTTCCTTCCCTAACTTAAGAGTAGAGTCAGGTATCCATTAACAACTAGATAAACTGGATCGTGATGCTACCAGGTTTCCATCCTGCAACTTAGTAACTATGCTACAAGAGGATAACCACTTAGCCGATCTGACACTGCATACAACACTAGACAGTGATTTCAAGACATTAAGACATCATACAACACTAAACAGTCATACTAGGAATACTAAGACATACAACACTAGGGACACCATACAACAATAGAGAGTGATTTCAAGACAGCATACAACACTAAACAGTCATGCTAAGACATACAACACCAGAGACACCATACAACACTACAAATAAGAACATCATAAAATACCACACAGTGATACTAGAGATGTTGAGGACATCAGATAATACTTGAGAGTGCTACACTCAAAAGCACATCTGTGACAGTAATGCTAGATATGTTGGAGACTTCATATAGAGCATAACTCAAGCTTATTTTCAAATATGTTTTGGCTTGTCTCCTTAAAAACTGACTGGATAAAATATTTGACAATAATTACAACATAGTCTACATTTGTAGTCTTTGACTCGTCTTTGTTTCCTGCCACCGATGACAAGAACCAGTGGAACGGGAGATGGCAAGAACCAGTGGAATGGGAGATGGCAAGAACCAGTGGAATGGGAGATGGCAAGAACCAGTGGAATGGGAGATGGCAAGAACCAGTGGAACGGGAGATGGCAAGAACCAGTGGAACAGGAGATGGCAAGAACCAGTGGAACGGGAGATGGCAAGAACCAGTGGAATGGGAGATGGCAAGAACCAGTGGAACAGGAGATGGCAAGAACCAGTGGAATAGGAGATGGCAAGAACCAGTGGAACGGGAGATGGCAAGAACCAGTGGAACAGGAGATGGCAAGAACCAGTGGAACGGGAGATGGCAAGAACCAGTGGAACAGGAGATAGCAAGAACCAGTGGAACGGGAGATGGCAAGAACCAGTGGAACGGGAGATGGCAAGAACCAGTGGAACAGGAGATGGCAAGAAGATGTAAGAGACCAGACACGAAAGGGATGAAGAAGACATGGCAAGATCTAAAGCTGATGGCACAGGACAGGAAGACTTGGCATACATATGTTGAAGGCATATGTTCCTACAGCATATGTCTATGATAAAGGGTGATGATTATAGAGAGTCAGCAGAAACATGTTAATGTCAACACTCACGCTGTGATCCTCTTTTTCGTCTCTTCCCTCCAGACTTCCATCTTCTCCAGCAGAATAAAATTTCCCTGCCCAATACTGTTCTTTTTCAAGAACTCGATGCACTTTTTGCCTGTGTCTAATGTGTCCACCACAATGTGGTCCAGACTCCCGCAGGCAGTGGAAATAGCCACATCATACTGGCTGTCAATGGCCCCAAGATCACCCTGCAGGTAGTATAGTAAACAAATAATGTCATGATCCTTAACACAAACTGAGAATAGCATCAACTACTAGCATCACAAGGCAATACTTATTCTGGAACCCCCAGGATAGAAGAAATATGAGACCCTAAAATATACAGAGAACATAGCTAGGGACAGCCATAGGAAAGATATAGGAGACAACATTTTCCTCTCAGCTCCTACTGCAGAATGCAACCACCACAGCAGCTAGACCCACTGAAAGCCTGTATCAAGCAGTCACATGGTGAGCCACCACAGCAGCTGGTCCCACTGAAAGCCTGTACCAAGCAGTCACATGGTGAGCCACCACAGCAGCTGGTCCCACTGAAAGCCTGTACCGAGCAGTCACATGGTGAGCCACCACAGCAGCTGGTCACAGTGAAAGCCTGTACCTAGCAGTCACATGGTGAGCCACCACAGCAGCTGGTCCCACTGAAAGCCTGTACCGAGCAGTCACGTGGTGAGCCATCACAGCAGCTGGTCCCACTGAAAGCCTGTACCGAGCAGTCACATGGTGAGCCATCACAGCAGCTGGTCCCACTGAAAGCCTGTACCGAGCAGTTACATGGTGAGCCACCACAGCAGCTGGTCCCACTGAAAGCCTGTACCGAGCAGTCACATGGTGAGCCATCACAGCAGCTGGTCCCACTGAAAGCCTGTACCAAGCAGTCACATGGTGAGCCACCACAGCAGCTGGTCCCACTGAAAGCCTGTACCAAGCAGTCACATGGTGAGCCATCACAGCAGCTAGACCCACTGAAAGCCTGTACCAAGCAGTCACATGGTGAGCCACCATAGCAGCTGGACCCACTGAAAGCCTGTACCAAGCAGTCACATGGTGAGCCATCACAGCAGCTAGACCCACTGAAAGCCTGTACCAAGCAGTCACATGGTGAGCCATCACAGCAGCTAGACCCACTGAAAGCCTGTACCAAGCAGTCACATGGTGAGCCACCACAGCAGCTGGTCCCCTTACAGAAAGCCTGTACCAAGCAGTCACATGGTGAGCCACCACAGCAGCTGGTCCCACTGAAAGCCTGTACCGAGCAGTCACATGGTGAGCCATCACAGCAGCTGGTCCCACCGAAAGCCTGTACCGAGCAGTCACATGGTGAGCCATCACAGCAGCTGGTCCCACTGAAAGCCTGTACCGAGCAGTCACATGGTGAGCCACCACAGCAGCTGGTCCCACTGAAAGCCTGTACCGAGCAGTCACATGGTGAGCCATCACAGCAGCTGGTCCCACTGAAAGCTTGTACCAAGCAGTCACATGGTGAGCCACCACAGCAGCTGGTCCCACTGAAAGCCTGTACCAAGCAGTCACATGGTGAGCCATCACAGCAGCTAGACCCACTGAAAGCCTGTACCAAGCAGTCATATGGTGAGCCACCACAGCAGCTGGTCCCCTTACAGAAAGCCTGTACCAAGCAGTCACATGGTGAGCCACCACAGCAGCTGGTCCCACTGAAAGCCTGTACCAAGCAGTCACATGGTGAGCATCACAGCAGCTGGTCCCACTGAAAGCCTGTACCGAGCAGTCACATGGTGAGCCATCACAGCAGCTGGTCCCACTGAAAGCTTGTACCGAGCAGTCACATGGTGAGCCATCATAGCAGCTGGTCCCACTGAAAGCCTGTACCGAGCAGTCACATGGTGAGCCATCACAGCAGCTGGTCCCACTGAAAGCCTGTACCAAGCAGTCACATGGTGAGCTACCACAGCATCTGGTCCCACTGAAAGCCTGTACCAAGCAGTCACATGGTGAGCCATCACAGCAGCTAGACCCACTGAAAGCCTGTACCAAGCAGTCACATGGTGAGCCACCACAGCAGCTGGTCCCCTTACAGAAAGCCTGTACCAAGCAGTCACATGGTGAGCCACCACAGCAGCTGGTCCCACTGAAAGCCTGTACCGAGCAGTCACATGGTGAGCCATCACAGCAGCTGGTCCCACTGAAAGCCTGTACCGAGCAGTCACATGGTGAGCCATCACAGCAGCTGGTCCCACTGAAAGCCTGTACCAAGCAGTCACATGGTGAGCCACCACAGCAGCTGGTCCCACTGAAAGCCTGTACCAAGCAGTCCACATGGTGAGCCACCATAGCAGCTGGTCCCACTGAAAGCCTGTACCAAGCAGTCACATGGTGAGCCACCACAGCAGCTGGTCCCACTGAAAGCCTGTACCAAGCAGTCACATGGTGAGCCACCACAGCAGCTGGTCCCACTGAAAGCCTGTACCGAGCAGTCACATGGTGAGCCATCACAGCAGCAGTCCCACTGAAAGCCTGTACCAAGCAGTCACATGGTGAGCCACCACAGCAGCTGGTCCCACTGAAAGCCTGTACCAAGCAGTCACATGGTGAGCCATCACAGCAGCTGGTCCCACTGAAAGCCTGTACCGAGCAGTCACATGGTGAGCCACCACAGCAGCTGGTCCCACTGAAAGCCTGTACCGAGCAGTCACATGGTGTTGCAGCGCTGGCGATTGTGGCAATTTCTTTTACATGATGAGGATGCCAGTCTCGTATTAGTTGCTTTATACGACAGGCCTCAGGGTGCAGTTGTCCTGTTCTTTCTTTGTCCTTTACACCCCCCCCCCCCCCCCCCCCCTCCGAACTACACTTGGTATCTAAAAGATATAGTTGATATAAAAAATGTTGGTCATACTACTCACATCAGTCTAGGTGCTGATACTAGAAGATATAAATACTGGTAATATTATCAACTTTAGTCTTGGTGCACACAGCAGGACAAATAGAGAAATATAGAGAATATGTGATACTTAGAACAGAAGCAAAGAACAAGGTGCTAGCAGCAAAACAGAAGTCCTGGGAAGAATTTGGAGAAAAGCTAGAAAAAGATGCACAAGAAAACTAGAAATTGTTCTATAAGACCCTAAAGAACATGAGGAAGGAAAAACAATGCCCTCTCAAATTTATAAAGGACAAGCAAGGCAAATTGCTTACTGCCCCGAAGGAAGTAATGGAAAGAATATTTCTCAGAACTCCTTGCAGGGTTCATAGCAAATTTCTTCAAGCATTTTCCAGGTTTTTCCAGGCCCAGCACGTGATTTTCAAGGATGGGAAACTCTAATATTTTCCTCATCTAATTTTCTCAGATATAATTATCACTTTGCTGACCAGCAATCCGGAGCATTACCATCTCCCATTACCAAGGGTGTTTAGCAGATTTCATTAAAAAGAACATTTTTTTATAAAATGCATAAAAGATTGAAAAACAGACATCTTTTCCCAGTTTTTAGCGAATTTGTTCAACGTCAGCGCAATAAAATGTTAGTGACATGGATGTCAATGAATAAAATAAGCTTGATTGACATATTGATTTAATGATTAACGTATATCAACATAAAAGGCTAATAAAATTGTGAATAAAATGCAAAAAAAAACTATTTTTCGTGTTTGTCTTTTTTGAATGTATTCTGCGTCTGTGGCATGACAATGTGCGTTTGTAAATGTTTGAGTAGTTATGTACCTCTAGTTGGAGTCTGAGCTGCTTCCTTTATTAACTGGGGTTGAAGTTGTAGCTGTAGGCCTCTGCAAGAGTCTTTGTCTGGATCGTTGATAATCCTTGACTGTGTGGTATAACTTGAAGCAGGGTATCAGGCATAGAAGTACATTGCAATCTGGGCAGTACATGCAAGTCTGGCTTCTATTCCCTGCAGCCTTACACACTTTACAATCTGGTTTGTACCTTGTCCTTTCATATTTATCAATGAAGTGGTGCTCAGTAAGTCGTGTTGTTGTGACCTGTGGTTTTGAAGGTGTCACACTGCGTCGAAGAATAGCAGGTTCAATAAGAGTCATACTGACATCCTGATCTTTGCTTTGATCTTTTTTTGTAGAGTTGGCAGTGTTGTAGGTTATGTGCCCATTGACCAGGGCAGTTTCAACTAAGAAATGATATAAAAATAGGATCTGTGTGGGTAGGGGTAGCTTGCACCTAGTTGGCTGAAGTAGTCGACACCTCCCATACTTTTGCTGTATTTTTCTGCAAGCAATGGCTTCTGAATTGTTCTGCCCTAAAGAATTTGTCTTTCTGTCTTGTTTATATTATCATTGGAGTGAACAGTAGATATAAGGTTAAATCTTTTCGTATCATGCCAGGTGACTGTCGGCATGCCTTATCTTCTGTCGCACAAAACACAGGATGATTTGTCTTTTTCAATTTGAGTTGTTTTTTCTTCAATGCTTCAACAAAATGCTTCCTATTTTCAGCTACTGTTCCACATGCACCAATCTGAATTTCAGGTCTTGAAATAAAGCTGAAGGCTGAATAAAAACTACCGCAGAAGAGAATATGTCCCTTGTTGCGTATGAAATTTGAATTAAAACTATGGTGACTTTTCACTGAAAAAAGAGTCCAAATAATCTCAGCTCTGAGAGTTTCTTCCTTGGTCACAAATGATGTCACATCTGTAGGTCTCCTAGTAGTGTTAGACGTTTTTGACGTGTCCGAGGGAGTAGTTAGTGTTAGATAGTTTTGATATTTCTGAGGGAAAAACTGCTCCTTGGGGTTGTGTTATTTTCTGTTTAAAAAAAAAAATGGAACACACAAATAACTTATAAGTAGGCCTAAGCTATGTAAATTTACCAAGTCAAAGTTCTAAACGCATGAATAATATAGTCAAACAATATTTAACTAGAACAAAAGTTAATATATAGTAATTGGGAGGGTGAAGGTATGATGATATCCTTATAACACTTATGAATTGGGAGGGTGAAGGTATGATGATATCCTTATAACACTTATGATAAGTGAAAATCTATTAAATATCTAACTGGAAACATCAGGCCTTTACACACACATACCCCCTCCCCATCTTTACTATTTTTGTTTGATTTTTTTTTGTTGGGGTTTGTTTTGTTTTATCGTTTTTGTTTGTTTCGATTAAAAAAAATTTTTTTTTTAATTATTTTTAAAATTTTAAAATAACATAGGTCTATGCACAAAATTGGTAATTTTCATTTATCCTAATTACAGTGATTTGACAGATGTGACGCCACTTTCATGTATCGGCGGTTATTCATGTTATCTGGAATTGAAAACATGTAGGCCTAGGCATATCCTAATTATAACCCTGCAGAGCAGAACGGGATATGTCTCTTCATCATAAATATAATGAAAAAGCATTCAAAATATATTTATTTCCAAAAAATGTGGTGAAATGAACAGTGGGACATGGTCTGATAACTGGGTAGGCTATAGGATATGGAATCGCCATCAATTTCTATTCCTGACCATCTCAAACTGTGTCAAACATATTCTCGTAAGCAGTTGTAAACCAAGAAATTTCATTCAAACACTAATTTTGACCATGGTTAAAAATAAAACTGTAGGCCTAAATAGTAAATTACGGCCGCAAGTACAGTAGGCCTATCTATAAACTGCACTTAGCCTATGTAAATATGTTTTATAAATGAATTTATTACTTACCTCAGTTGAAATGAACGATTTAATACAACTTGAATGCGTAGAGACAAGTTCTTGGTGTTGTTGTTTTTTTTTTGGCGAGGCGCGTCCCGTTCAACCTAGTCGGTTATATTAGGGCGCATATCCAAATATAAAAGGCCCTTAGGTCTGAGGTTATAAATACATTTTTTCCCAGTCGTGGGTTTTTGCTCCGCAGTGAATATGTGTAGTTATGTGTCCTTTCGTAGCAGTTAGGGTTAGTATTAGGGTTAGCGTTAACCCTAATCCTAACCTTAATACTAAATCTAACCCTAACTGTTACGAAACAAGACATAACTACACATATTCACTGCGGAGCAAAACCCATGAGTAATAGGAAATTACCGCTTTCGAGTAACAACAGACACGCGCGCTAAAAATAAATCTGCTTCACATCGTTAACGCAATTCGCCGAAAACACGAACCGCCGAAAACATCTGGAAATGGATTTTGTGCCCAAAGGGAAGTAAAAATTCTGCGGTAACTGAAGTTTAACGAAAAATACCATCAATAACCGAAAAATGGAAAACTTCCGATTTTTAATATTTTTTCAAGGTCCGATGCGGGAAATTCAAGGCTGTTAGCCATTTTTCCAGGCTTTTCAAGGCCTGGATTTTTTTTTTTTCGTTTTCCAGGTTTTTCAAGGTCGCTACGAACCCTGTCCTTGATGGTGAGCAAGGTCAAGCATCAGAAATGATAACCACTAGCACAGAAGAGGAAACCAATGGTGATGAAGATGACATAATGATGGAAGAACTGAAGGCAGCACTGGAGAAAATCAAGATGGGCAAAGCAGCAGGGCATGATGGTATAACACCAGAAATGGTTAAGTACATGGGAGCATCAGGTGACCTATTACTCTTAAGGGTCCTACAGGCAGCGAGGTGCAACAAGACCATACCAAAGGATTGGGAGATTGCCATCATAACACCAATTTTCAAAAAAGGTGACAATTGACAATATGGACACCACAGAGCCATATCCCTTCTCAGTGTCCCTGGTAAAATCTATTCTAGAATCCTAGAGCAGAGACTCCGATGCCTAGCTGAGCCACAATTGGATGAGATCCAGTGCGGATTCTGAGCAAACCGAAGTACTCAAGACCTAATCTTCCCACTCAGACAGCTGAGTGAAAAGGCTCTTGAGTATAAGAGTGAGATTCATCTTTGTTTCATAGATCTGGAAAAGGCGTTTGACAGGGTTCCCTGGAGCAAACTTTGGGACTGTTTGACAAGGAAGAACATTCCAGCACCTCTGATTCATGCTATACAGAGCTTCTACAAGTCTTGCAGAAATTATGTGAGGACAGCAAACCATAAGTCAGAAGAGTTCAGGACCACCACTGATGTAAGACAAGGTGATATCCTGTCACCTTATCTTTTCATACTCCTCATGGACGATGTTATCAAGGCATGTAAGAAGAGAACAAGAAAGTATTCAGTGGGGTACTGGAAGATGAGACAGGTCTGTATTTCAGAGCTGGCATTTGCTGATGATGGTTGCCCTGATTGCTAAATCAGAGGCACATCTCCAATCCAACCTGCAAGTCTGGAAGGAAGAGCTGGAGAAGAGAGGGATGGTCATAAGCAGCTCTAAAACAAAATCAATGGTGATATCACGAGAAGAAAGAAGACTTCAGTTTAAGCTGGGTGAACAGGTCCTGGAGCAGGTCGACCACTTTAAATACCTCGGAACTATAATAGACCGAAAGGGAGGCATCAAAGAAGAGTTGGCCACTCGAAAAGGAGCAGCTGGGAGACTTTTTCAGGCCATAAATCGAGGATTCCTCAGCAAGAGAGAGGTTGGTAAGAAAACGAAGATGGCTGTATACCGCTCCACCTATGTCCCAGTCTTGACATATGGATGTGAGTCATGGGCAATGACTACAACCCACAAAAGCCAGATCTAAACCTCAGAAATGAGGTATCTGAGGAAGGTGGTTGAAGTAACAAGAAGAGACATGGTCCGCAACCAGACAATACGTCAAGGCCTAAAATCCCACCCCCTGCAGACCCAAGTAGAACAGTCCCAACTAAGATGGTTTGGCCATGTCTGCAGAATGGGAGAAGATCGGCTACCACGACAAGCATGGGAAACAAAGAGCCAGGAATCCAGACCCCCAGGACGACCCAGAGTCCGCTGGGAGGACAACATTAAACAATCTTTGAAGGACCAAGGACTAGAATGGAACCAGGCCAGAGGAAGACAGCCAATAGGATAGTCTGGCGCTCTCTCTTCCAAACCTCTACACCTCACGGTAGAAGGGGAACGACTAAGTAAGTAAACATGCAGATAGTAGAAGATATAAATACTGGTAATATTATCAACTTTAGTCATGTTGCAGATACTAGAAGATATAAATACTGGCAATATTATCAACTTTAGTCATGGTGCAGATACTAGAAGATACGGGGTGATCGATTAGTCTCTCCGCAGTGCGTTCAGTGCTTTAATAATATGAATGTAACACGTTATGATACAGTACAACAGTATTATTAGTACTGTACAACCACTGCGGAGGGACTTGCTGTAAAGTAAATCTAATTAAAGTCAATTACAATAATACTGTTTACTGTATCATAACATGATTCATATTATTAAAGCACTAAACCCACTGCAGAGAGACTTCTCGATCACCCTGTATAAATACTGGTAATATTATCAACTTTAGTCATGTTGCAGATACTAGAAGACATAAATACTGGTAATATTATCAACTTTAGTCATGGTGCAGATACTAGAAGATATAAATACTGGTAATATTATCAACTTCAGTAATGGTGCAAATACTAGAAGATATAAACTTACTTACTTACTTAGTCGTTCCCCTTCTACCGTGAGGTGTAGAGGTTTGGAAGAGAGAGCGCCAGACCATTCTATCAGCTGTCTTCTTCCTGGCCTGGTTCCATTCTAGTCCTCGGTCCTTCAAAGATTGTCTAATGTTGTCCTCCCAGCGAACTCTGGGTCGTCCTGGAGGTCTGGATCCCTGGCTCTTTGTTTCCCATGCTTGTCGTGGTAGCCGATCTTCTCCCATTCTGCAGACATGGCCAAACCATCTTAGTTGGGACTGTTCTATTTGGGTCTGCAGCGGATGGGATTTCAGGCCTTGACGGATCGTCTGGTTGCGGACCATGTCTCTTCTTGTTACTTCAACCACTTTCCTCAGATACCTCATTTCTGAGGTTTGGATCTGGCTTTTGTGGGTTGTAGTCATTGCCCACGACTCGCATCCATATGTCAAAACTGGGACATAGGTGGAGCAGTATACAGCCATCTTCGTTTTCTTACCAACCTCTTTCTTGCTGAGGAATCCTCGATTTATGGCCTGAAAAAGTCTCCCAGCCGCTGCTTTTCGAGTGGCCAACTCTTCTTTGATGCCTCCCTTTCGGTCTATAATAGCTCCGAGATATTTAAAGTGGTCGACCTGCTCCAGGACCTGTTCTCCCAACTTAATCTGATGTTTTCTTTCTTCTCGTGATATCACCATGGATTTTGTTTTAGAGCTGCTAATGACCATCCCTCTCTTCTCCAGCTCTTCCTTCCAGACTTGCAGGTTGGATTGGAGATGTGCCTCTGATATAGCAATCAGGGCAACATCATCAGCAAATGCCAGCTCCGAAATATAGACCTGTCTCATCTTCCAGTACCCCACTGAATACTTTCTTTTTCTCTCCTTACATGCCTTGATGACATCGTCCATGAGGAGTATGAAAAGATAAGGTGACACTAGAAGATATAAATACTGGTAATATTATCAAATTTAGTCATGGTGCATGCAGATACTAGAAGATATAAATACTGGTAATATTATCAACTGTAGTCATTTTGCAGATACTAGAAGATATAAATACTGGTAATATTATCAACTTTAGTCATGGTGCAGATACTAGAAGATATAAATACTGGTAATATTATCAACTTTAGTCATGTTGCAGATACTAGAAGATATAAATACTGGTAATATTATCAACTTTAGTCATGTTGCAGATACTAGAAGATATAAATACTGGTAATATTATCAACTTTAGTCATGGTACTGATTAAAATGTTGGTAATATTACTAATTTTAGTCATAGTGCAGGTACTAGATGATAAAATTGTTGATCATATTACTAACATAGCCATGGCGTGGAGATAATTGTTGATCATACTACTAACATTAGTCATGGTGTAGAGATAATTGTTGATCATACTACTAACATTAGTCAAGGTGTAGAGATAAGTGTTGATCATTCTACTAACATTAGTCAAGGTGTAGAGATAATGTTGATCATACTACTAACATTAGTCAAGGTGTAGAGATAATTGTTGGTCATTCTACTAACATTAGTCGAGGTGCAGAGATAATTGTTGATCATACTACTAACATTAGTCACATTGTAGAGATAACTGTTGATCATACTACTAACATTAGTCATGGTGTAGAGATAATTGTTGATCATACTACTAACATTAATCATGGTGTAGAGATAATTGTTGATCATACTACTAACATTAATCATGGTGTAGAGATAATTGTTGATCATACTACTAACATTAGTCAAGGTGGAGAGATAATTGTTGATCATCCTACTAACATTAGTCACAGTGCAGAGATAATTGTTGATCATACTAACATTAGCCATGGTGTAGAGATAATTGTTGATCATACTACTAACATTAATCATGGTGTAGAGATAATTGTTGATCATACTACTAATATTAGTCATGGTGTAGAGATAATTGTTGATCATCCTACTAACATTAGTCACAGTGCAGAGATAATTGTTGATCATACTAACATTAGTCATGGTGTAGAGATAATTGTTGATCATACTACTAACATTAGTCATGGTGTAGAGATAATTGTTGATCATACTACTAACATCTGTCATGGTGCAGAGATAATTGTCGATCATACTACAAACATTAATCAAGGTGGAGAGATAATTGTTGATCATACTACTAACATTAGTCATGGTGTAGAGATAATTGTTGATCATACTACAGGTGCGTAACCCAGAATCCGAAATGCTCCGGGACGACCGTTTTTCCGTTTTAGGATTTCGTCCAAAGATCGATTAGTTTAGCATAAAAATCGCCCAAAGTAGCCCAATTCCGCGCCAACTTAAATTATGAACAGCTGTAGAATTTTTTTTTTCAGAATAATATTTTTTTAAACTTTAAAAATAGCCTACCTTCGTGCTCTAATCGTCGTCTTCAGCTTGGAGTCAGACTTCTGTTGATGAAGGATCGCCTTCAATGTTCAGTTCTTCATGGTATATTGTAGCTTGTTTCATAACCAACAAACCAGTCAGCGGCATGCGTTCACTTCGCGTTGTCGAACCTATCCCTCAAACCATGGTCAAGATCTTCATTTTTCCTTTATGCAAAGTTTTCCGATCTGACATTAGTTTTTGGTCATCACTGTACCTGTAAAACCTCAACAGCTTGTCTTTCTATTATATACTGTGGTAGTTCCTACACCCTATTCTTCTGTAAGACGACGCACAGAGACACTACGATCAAGCTTCTGCAATAACTCTACTTTCTGCGCTATCATCGATAACAACACTTGCTTCCTTTTTTTATTCCCACTGTTATCCATAGGAGTATATGCAGCTCTTTTTGACATTTTCAAAATAAAATTAATCTCTAAATCACAAAATTAGCTCACAATTATCCAACTAAAAATCACAAAGCTCAGAAACATCCACACATGTGGCTGGTAGCAGTGCCGGTACACAACTGACCACGCTATATTTGAACATTTGTATAACGTAGTAGCGATTACGTCAGCACATACTGTACTGAAGACTGCACGTCGGGGCTGGAAACGTGATAAACTGAACATAACGTGTGGTCAGTTCGTCGCATACCTGTCAATATGACAACACGTGGCTGGAGGGAGTGATGAGAGACAACTAATCACACTTTAAAAATTTGTTTTGCGCAGCAGTGCTTACGTCAGCCTATACGGTACCTTGTGTGTCACGGCCGGAAACTTGATACAAGGAAGATCGCTTGTTTTCGGTTCCTAGCATACCAGTTTAAACAAAAAATTTTTTTTTTGTGTGCAAACCAAAAGTCGTTTTAATTAGCTCAAAAATCGGCCAAAAAAACTTCCGATTTTCGGATTCTGGGTTACGCACCTGTACTAACATTAGTCATGGTGTAGAGATAATTGTTGATCATGCTACTAACATTAGTCATGGTGTAGAGATAATTGCAGATCATCCTACTAATATTAGTCATGGTGTAGAGATAATTGTTGATCATTCTACTAACATTAGTCATGGTGTAGAGATAATTGTTGATCACACTACTAACATTAGTCAAGGTGCAGACATAATGGTTGATCATACTAACATTTGTCAAGGTGTAGAGATAATGTTGATCAGACTACTAACATTAGTCATGGTGTAGAGATAATTGTTGATCATTATACTAACATCAGTCATGGTGTACAGATAATTGTTGATCATACTACTAACATTAGTCATGGTGAACATACAAATGTTGGTAATGTTACAAACACAAATCATGGTGCACTTTATAATGATAGAAATGATGGTCATATTACTAACATTAGTCACAGCACACAAACTAGAAGATACAGATACTGGTGATTTTAAACAAATATTAGTCATGGTGCAGACACTAGAAGATACATTTACTGGCCATATTACTAATCTTAGTCATGGTGCAGACACTAGAAGATACATTTACTGGCCAAATTACTAATCTTAGTCATGGTGCAGACACTAGAAGATACATTTACTGGCCATATTACTAATCTTAATCATGGTGCAGACACTAGAAGATACATTTACTGGCCATATTACTAATCTTAGTCATGGTGCAGACACTAGAAGATACATTTACTGGCCATATTACTAATCTTAGTCATGGTGCAGACACTAGAAGATACATTTACTGGCCATATTACTAATCTTAGTCATGGTGCAGACACTAGAAGATACATTTACTGGCCATATTACTAATCTTAGTCATGGTGCAACTATGAGAAGATACAAAGACTGGTAACTTAACTAACCAGGCGTCCATAGATTCCAGGAAGAGTCCCTTTCTTTTTCTCGGCCATGAGAGAATCCAAAACGCGGTTCTGACTTTTTGTTGCAGCCATTGAACTTTTCAACTCCTCTACCTTGCTACGCAGTTTGTTTCGCTGGTGATTGAAAAATTTTGTCTCTGGTAACATTCACAAGAGAAAGCCTTTTTTTTTTGTCATCAGGACAGAAGTTAAAACTAACAAACCATCCATTATAGAAAATCACCACCAACAAAATAAATAAAATATAAAAATAATTTAAAAAATTCATTAGTTTTACAATCTTGAGACAGAAGATCAACCAACAATAATCAGTGGGTCCACTCATGACAGTCTTACAATCTTGAGACAGAAGATCAACCAACAATAATCAGTGGGTCCACTCATGACAGTCTTACAATCTTGAGACAGAAGATCAACCAACAATAATCAGTGGGTCCACTCATGACAGTCTTACAATCTTGAGACAGAAGATCAACCAACAATAATCAGTGGGTCCACTCATGACAGTCTTACAATCTTGAGACAGAAGATCAACCAACAATAATCAGTGGGTCCATGCATGAGGCAGGCAGGATTTTCCCTGTCTTTTTTTTTTTAAATTTTATATCCTTATAAAAATTTTTCTATTCACAAACACAGCAGAAGGTGGCAAACAACCAACAACTTGTGTATTAAGTACTTCAGCATCTAACAGACAGTGGCAAACTTCACTGAATTTGTTTAAATACTATTAACAACTTTATAGTTGTATTAAATAACTCGTGCTGTGGAAAATTTCACTTACTGGTGTATTAACCTTTAGCACGCTGGAGTCGCCTATTTGCACCATAGGTTGTCTATGTTCTGCCAGCTGCAGTCGCATTATTGGGACTTTCGGATATTGTCGGTTTACTGCCTTATAATATGTGTACACGTGATATCACCACCGGATGTTTAGATTTAAACTTATGTGCAAGAGAGTTCACTTCCTTTTCTGATCTTTAGTTGTAACGGGTGTGTAAACGTAAATTTTCTGTGCAATTTTCAAATCGAAATCAATCGGAATGGAACAAGCTGCCATTTTATCTGAAATTTTCATGGATTCTGACTCAGATGACGAGGAGTTTCTTGGGTTTACTGCGGCTGATATTCCTTCTCCGAATACTAGTGATGGTGGAGATTGGGACAGTAGTATTTCTAGCGATGTTGGGACCCAAAGACGCAGCAATAGAGAACGCAGTCAGCGACTCATAGCTTGACTGCCTGCGTCAGGACCAGCGAATCAGAGCTGGTCAAGACCGCACTCCACCTCCACGTGGTGGTCCTGGAAACAGTCTGCAGCGGTGCAGTCTGGCTGAGCGAGTGTGGATCGCAATGGGAAGGCAAACCCGGTCCTAAAAAATGCCGTGCAGAAGTCGGATGTGTCGACCGAAAGGTGCACATATCACAGCTTAGGCGTAAACAGACACAACGCAACCACCGTCCTTTTCAGGACGAACGAGGAAGAAGAAGAAGAAGATATTCCCAGGGCCCCTTCTGGATACAACCATGACTGGCTCCGCAACTTTGACCAAGTTGTGGGACCTGTGAGCGTTGCCGATGACATCTCTGAGGTAGATGTATTCTGTTTGTTCATCACAGATGATGTTGTGAACACTAACACGTTAGTAACGGAAACTAATTGGTACGCCAGTCAGGTTAATGAAAAGAAAGGGCAAGATGTGGGTGCCTCATCCCGTGTGACGTGGAATAATGTCACTGAGGACGAGATGAGGGCGTTTCTTGCTTTGCTACTGTTGATGGGTGTAACGAAAAGATCGTCATTTGATTTGTATTGGTCAAATGACTGTTTCATTGATATGCCAAGGTTCAGGAATGTGATAAGCAGGGACAGGTTTCCATACATGCCACACCTCAGAGATGAAAAACCTGTACAAAAAATTTAAAAAAACCTGTACAAAGACCCGCAAAACCTGTACAAAGACCCGCAAAACCTGTACAAAGACTGAAAAACGTAACAAAAGAGTTTATTCATGTAAAAGTATATTCAATTAGATGGTTCTGCACCATCATAGTGACATGCGGCCTTTGCCTTTTTAAGCATGTCTTCACTTGCTTTAAAACCTAAACAACAAGAGTTAGAATTTATTTTGCATTGTAGAAATGCTGTGACTGTATCATCATTTAGTCTATTTCTGCAGTCCGTGTGAATCTTTTTCAATTTGAAAAATATAATTATTTGTAATTTTAATATTATATAATGAAATAGAATCTTGGAAAAAAATTAATACAATTTATGGTTGAAATGAAGAACAGTTGCTGTGTTTTCTATAGTGCCTTATAAAAGTACAGGCCTAAAGAGACCAGTAATAAGCATTATGGGTTAGGAATCTTAAATTTAAAATCTAATAAATTTTTTGCTAAAGCTGGTAATGAAAATATAAACTAGCGCTGGCGTAATATTAGCCTGTATATTTTCTACCGAACTTCAAAAATTGGAATAGCCGTTAAAGCCCAACTGGTAGTTTTAAATAGACCTTCCCATACAAATTTTAGTGTCAATCAAACATTGATAGTAGGCTAATTAATTATTTAATAATTATAAATCATTGAATGACCGTAATGATGACCACCAAAGGCAAAATAACATTGTTTTTTAAAGAAACGAAATTAAAACTAAGAAGAGAAGTAGGCTAACTCCAAATAAACTTTTCTCTGATCGAGTTAAGATGTAAATTTTCCACGCTATTGTGGTTTTTTTTTCTTTTCAGTTTCATAATTTGGTAATATCGGAATGACGTTCGCCGAATGCTCCGCGTGTATTTTCGTACCATTTAGATTTAGGGTTAACCCTAGCTGTAACCCTAATTATAACTCTAAATGGTACGAAAATACATGCGGAGCATTCGGCGACCGTCATTACGTTATTAGGCTACCCATAATTTGTAGGCTATTGTATTATTTTTCAAATTTACATTTCTTACGCACTTTCTACAAGTTTTAGTGAAATCAAATAATATGTAGTGGTATCAGCCTTTTTTTTTTTACCAGCCGTAAATAATCAATTATGCTAAACCTTAGGGGAAAAGAAAGCATAGGCCTAAGTTATCTGACAGTTAAATCTAACTTCATCTAAACAATGTTATTGTAATATTTTTTTAAAAATGAATTACTTACCAATACTAAACTGGAAATTAATCCTAAACAATAGGCTCGACTCAAAAAAGATTTCAGTGCTGCGTAATCGTTCAAATAATCAGTAACCTCGCGCTAGCTTTAGCGAAAAATTGTGAATGAACACGCCACGCACATCCCGCGGCAACTGAAAAATAGGCAGCTTGATTTTCATTGGTTATTTTTTTTTTTATCCACTTGGCTTAAAATCTCGCCGAATCTCATGACGCAAATTGTGTAGTGGCACAAGATTTATATGTATATTTAATAATTAGGCGAAAAAACCCGTACAGACCCGTGTACGGCCCGTACACATCTGAAAACGCAAACACCCCGTACAGATTATGGGTAAACCTTTAAGTGTGGCATGTATGGGTTTCTGGCTATCTTATCTTTTCTACACCTCGTGGACAATACAACTGCTGCACCACGAGGGCACCCTGACCACAGCAAAGCTTTCAAAATCAAATCGTTCGTCGACTCTCTTCTCCCTCTATGGCAAAGCCATTATATACCATCTAAAGAGCTTAGTGTTGATGAAAGTATGATAGCTTTCAAAGGTAGGACCAGCCTTATGCAGTACATGCCTAACAAACCCTCTAAGTGGGGTATGAAAGCCTGGGGCCTAGCTGACTCCAAGACAGGCTACCTCTGGAATTGGCAGCTCTACCTTGGGAAGGAAGACAATGGGGACCCTACCAGAGGTGTTGCTTACCGCGTTGTCACCTCCCTTGTTGCTCCCCTGTATGGGCAGGGCCATGTTGTCTACATGGACAACTTTTTCTCTTCTGCCCTGTTCAAGGAGCTTGCGGATAATCAGACAGGAGCTTGCGGCACACTGCGGACGAACCGCAGAGGGGTCCCCCAAGAAGTCAAGTTGGCGAAACCCAAAGCTGGTGACCCTCCCATCACTAAAAGAGATGGCAACATCCTCTATATGTCATGGTTTGACAAGAGGCCAGTGAATGTTATGACAACTGCACACGATACGCAGACCTTCAGGAAGGAGGTCAGATCCAAACATCATGCTGACAATGTGCGGATTGTCGACAAACCATGTACTGTCCAAGCCTATTCTTGTCACATGGGAGGTATTGATCGTATGGACAAACAGTTGACATACTAATGGTTCTGCACAGGAGCAGCAAATGGTGGAAGAAAATTTTCTTCTATCTATTGGAAGTTTGCTTTGTCAATTCGCTTGTCCTGTGGAGGGCCAAGCATCCGTCTCGTATCAAGGCGGAAACATTCCGTCTGCGGATTGCTCATGGGCTGCTTGAAGGGTACCAGTCTAGGGTCACACACCACAGAGGAAGGCTATCCAACATTCCAAAAGCGAGATTGATTATGGGTGAACACTACATCACTCCTAACCCTAAACATCATTGTAGCGTGCAGTTTCGCGCTGTGTATAATATTCTGCTTTAATAAAAATGTCTATATTAATTTTGGTTCATGACCTAAGGGATATCACCCAGGATTTTACTGGGAGGAGTATTTAACAGTGGTTGTCTGTCCACTGGTTTCAACTTACCGGTTTAAAACGAGAACCGAGGTTTAGTTGCATGTCCATATTTGGGCTTATGGCTAACTTTTCTAAGAATGTTTGCAACTAGAGCTTAGGTCTTAACTCATGACCATATAAGGCTTCAATGGTCAGTCTTTACCTGGAATGTGTTGAAACACTGCGTTTGAGTTTTCGCTCAAGGAAGCGTAGCGTCCAGGCGCATGCGCGGTTTAGTAGGGGTTAAACGAGATTTCCGATCTGGAGGTCGAACGAAAAATGTCAGAGGGTCAAGACGTGTTTTCGACGTCTTTGTGTTTCGGCTTCATGCCTGGGGAAATGGAAAACCTCTGTGGATGGACTTAGAAGTATTTGAAGATATTCCCCGATGATAGTGATATATTTCTTACGTCTTTGAGACGTGTATGTATGTGTGTTATTAGTGCATTCTGATGGTCTATCAAGGTAAATGGACATTTTGTTATTCTCCTTGCCTATCAGTGTCGCACCACATATATTTGTCAGCTCATTGACTTTTCCCAGGGTGGGAAAGCATCTAACAGTTTACATGAGCTAAGCTCTTAAGTTAGGCTGACTTTATTAGCTGAGGGCTTGTGTACGCCCAGGAAACATTGCAGTTTGATGCATCCCGCTGTTTCAGCGGTAAAATATTATAGTCAAGGTCTGACCCACCTTGCCTGCCAGTCACAGAGGCTAGTTAAACTTATAGGCCTGCTACCTTAAGGCGTTGCATGCAAGCAACACATCTGATGAACTCATGTCAGGAAAAGAGTTGGTTAACTCGTGTATCAACACCCGCGAGCAATGCGGGGTATTTTCGCTGAGGCTTGTTTGGAAGGGAACTTAGATTGTGATCAACAATCGTGCTTAGGCCCAGCTTACTGACTTGTGATATATGATGCTATCCATGTACTATCGTCATGTCTACATGTTCCTGAGTCTTGTTAAATGATCATGTCTACAACGTTCCTGAGTCTTGTTAAATGATCATGTCCTGATGTCGTCGTACTACATTAAAGCTTGTGAAAAGTCAGTTGCTGTTACAACCTTCACTGACTTCTACTTGTGATTGAGTGTGAGTACTGAGCCAGGCTTTAGAACTGTACATGCATTCGCGTATATTACATCTACACTCATACTCTATGTCAACACTGCACTTTGCCAGCGCCTCAAGACTTAACGAACAGGCTGACCTACATTCACTGCTTGGGTTGACCTGACCTCTACACTCACATACACAGTGCTGTGCCCTTTATATTTGTAAACAAGTAAACGGTCAGCTGCTTTATGATAAGGTATCAATGTGACTGTACCAGAATTTACACCTTATCAATCATGCTACCGGCAAGCCTTCCAGGTCAGACTGCGTCGTGTGTTCAAACAGGGAAAAGAGGCACCACCAGACCCAGTTCGTGTGCCGCAGGTGTCTGGTACCTCTCTGTACATATCCCTGCTTTGAGCGTTACCACACCCAGCTCAATTACAAGATAGAATGCACTACAGGGCTGCACCTGGAGTAGGCGAGTCTCTTCATTTTTTTTTTTTTTTTTTTCACCAGTCCTCTTTTCATATCAATCTAACATATACACCAACAAAACTTATATCATCAGATTCATCATTCATTTATTTATATACATTCCAAAAATTAGAGCAATTGACCAAGAAACTAGAATTTACAAGTCACCCATTATAAAAAAGGGGGCTTTGTGAAAAAGAATGCAACTGCAGGGCAAATTTCTGTCATTTTAACTCTTCTAGAGAGGCCGATGATCGATCCCCGTCAATAGCGAAAATTTATAGCTGAATGCATGTTTAAAACCACTGAACAATTTAGTTACGTGCATGATATAGGGGTTTCATTTCTTCACATTTTGATATATCACACTTATGTTATCTTTATAAATAAATTATTTATTGCAAAATCTGTAATGGTAGTCATGAAAGGCCGCTCGTATACTAAGAGTTAATGCAGCGTGCTAAAGGTTAAATACTCTCAGCAACTAGCAGCAAACTTCACATACTCATGTACTGAATACTCTCAGCAACTAACTGATAGCAGCAAACTTCACATACTCATGTACTCAATACTCTCAGCAACTAATAGACAGCTGCAAACTTCACATACTCATGTACTGAATACTCTCAGCAACTAACAGACAGCAGCAAACTTCACAAACTCATGTACTGAATATTCTCAGCAACTAGCAGCAAACTTCAATCATTTCAGATGTTGAATAATTTCAGCACCCAGCAGCAAACTTCACATACTCATTTGCCGAATACTTTCAGCAATTAGCAGACGTCAGGAAACTTCACTGACTGATGTTTTAAATACTTTCAGCAGCTAGAAGACATTTTCAGTAACTAGCAGACACTTTCAGTAACTAGAAGAAATTTTCAGTAACTAGCAGACATTTTCAGTAACTAGAAGACAATTTCTGTAACTAGAAGACAATTTCAGTAATTAGAAAACAATTTCAGTAACAAGCAGACAATTTCAGTAACTAGAAGACAATTTCAGTAACTAGAAAACAATTTCATTAACTAGAAAACAATTTCAGTAACTAGCAGACACTTTCAGTAACTAGAAGACAATTTCAGTAACTAAAAGACAATTTCAGTAACTAAAAGACAATTTCAGTAACTAGCAAACAATTTCAGTAACTAGCAGACAATTTTAGTAACTAGCAGACAATTTCAGTAACTAGCAGACAATTTCAGTAACTAGAAAACAATTTCAGTAACTAGCAGACACTTTCAGTAACTAGAAGACAATTTCAGTAACTAGCAGACAATTTCAGTAACTAGAAGACAAATTCAGTAACTATAAAACAATTTCAGTAACTATAAAACAATTTCAGTAACTAGCAGACAATTTCAGTAACTAGAAGACAATTTCAGTAACTAGAAAACAATTTCAGTAACAAGAAGACAATTTCAGTAACTAGCAGAATGGTGGCAAACTTAACCTACTGATGTATCAAATACTTCACCAACTTGAAGAGCAAGGTACACTTCAATGACTGATGATGTTAAACACTTAGCAACTCTCAATAAGTGACAATTTCACAAACACATTAAATTTTTCACTGTTAACAGCCGATGGCAACTGAACAAAAATGATGTCCACTGTGGTCGCCATCATTACCTTCTCTTCACACTCTGCTTCACCACGGACAACTTGTTCCAGCTCCTTCACTGCTTTATTCATACTCGTCTCCACTTTGGGCACTTCTTCCTCCAAACGTTTGATGTCTCTGAAATTACAGCCAGGCAAATGTAAATAATTTCCACACACACAAAAAAAAAACGAAATGCGCTCGGGTACAGGTAACAATGAAAGTGATGAAGGCAGAAAATGCTGGGCTTTATTCTTGTTTAACTAGAGCTGCTGAGCTTGTCGGCCTTTTGCAGCCACTGCCAAACTTGTTTCCTCGGCATTATCTACAGTGTGTATACAGGGTTTTCTTTTTGACTTTTAAGCCATTCTGCAACTTGTTGAGTTGGAGTCATGAGTTCCAGTTACATTATATTTCTGGGTATTTTGTCCTGACGTGGCATACATTTAAAGAATCCTCACATCTAGTTTTATGCTAGCAGTAGCATACTGTGCTCTGGTTCTCAGCTGTCCCAAATCATCACATCATGCAGAGAGCCATTTCCCAGCTCCCCTTACCTGTTACCTACCCATTGTGAGACCTTCCTGCATGCAGTCAACCAGGTCAAAGCTGAAGTTAAGGCTGGACCTTAAATGATTCCAAGAAGCCTAGTCTGCAATGTAGGGTTCTCAACATGTTGCCCCACAGTGGGAATCATGGTTTCGGGCTGCTCTGGTGCAGCTAATGAATCCCTGGACGATGGTCAGGCAACATGAGAACTCGCAGGTGACTGTTTCCAGGATGCCCCATGTGGAGGTGCTTCAGGGTCTTGGTTAGTTGCCTAACCTTGGAATTCATGCATGACCAATGTGAATTCTTTTTTAATCCCATGCTGTATCTAAGAATCAGACATAATCTGTGTAAAACTGATGAGTGCCGAATGATGCCACCCACAGCAGCAACACACTGATGAAGCATAATAATGCCAAACATGAATGCAAGCAGCAAATTAAACACTGGCTCATCTGACCATTGCTCAACTGCACACATAATACATAAACATCTTTCATTTCCATTAAAATTTGTCAAGAACATCTACCGACAAATTTTATTCCATGAAACCCAGACACAAGCTGCTTTTGGACAGCTTTCTTTCTTTTCCCTTTTTTTGCTCCTTATGAAGCTTCTTCTTCTTTGATCTTTAGCCGCTGACCGTCAAAGCAGTCAGTGGCCATCACACCTGGTGGCGTCTTGTAGGGTGTGACAGGTTATGTAAATAGATTACATGATTTCCCACCTTTGCTTCCTTATTAGTATGCACTTTTGTTAACGCAGAACCCCTACACTCCAATATCTGTCTTAACTCATATTTTAGCCACGCCTACTTTTCTTTTCTCTATGTCTTACAGGCACTAGCGAATATTTACAAACAGACCTATTAGCTAGTCCACGCGAGTAGAGCCGTTAACTGAATTATCACGCGAGCGATTGGGCAATCGTTGAAATTGTGACAGATCAAACTAGAATGCGCGTAGAGAAAGAATGGGTCGTTTAATGGTAGAATCAAGGGCGATAAGTCAGAAGACGTACCGATGATGGCTATATTTGACAGGGGGAATTAATCGAATGAAGAAAAGAAAGGGGCGATAACCACAGTTACCGACCTCACCCGTTTGTTCGTGGAACATAATTAGCTACAGTAAGAGACGAGATCAAAGTCGTCTGCTTGCTAGCAAATATCTATGCAGTCGGCATAAGTGTGAAATAAAGCTTTCATTCAGGAATGAACTGCAGATCTGCCCAAAATACGGGCTAAGGCGCGATATCTCGCTAGCAAATTTATACCAATTTCATATATATATACCCCATCCTTTAAAATCAAATTATCTAGTAGCCACAGAATTTTCAGAATATCTAGCGCGAATCCTAGACCCATTGTAGAAGTGGAATTACTTAGTATTTCGTGGAGATAATTTCATTTTCTGTGTTGCGGTAAATATATATACTAGCATTTTGAGTGAAGTAATTGTTAAAAAGTTCATCAGTATATTTCACTAGGATTTTCTGTGTTAATTGGCTAGCGTATTAAATAACATATAGCTAATTTTTCATAGCTTAACGTAAATTTAATTACTCGCTATTACCCAGAAAGAGATATTTTAATTGACTAGTAAATGCACTAGGCGTTAGAGTACTGACGAAATATATATTTATCTCTAATCCATTAGGTGTAATTTTGTAAATGACTAGCGCTTATTTCACGGGTTAATAAAAACGATAAGATAAGCTAGACATTTGTGGTTTCTAATCTAATTTAATAACCGTATGAATAAGAAATCATACATTACGCGGGTTAGGATAGAATACTGATAGTGTGATTTAATGTTTTGCATTTTCTTCCTAAATCTAGTAAGGGTCACAAACCAAACCTACCAGCGGCCTTAATCTGAGAAAAAGGGGTCTAAACCAAATAGTACCAGAAACATTCTTATGTAATATTGGGTCTTCGAGGTTGACCTGTTCGGCCCTCTTGTTTCCCCCAGAGAGAGAGAGAGAGAACGAACATTTGACAAATAAGAATAACGATAACTGGACATATAGCTACCCAGATTTCTTTTCATGTTTCATTTACATTCAGCCCGCTGTGGCGAAAATATCAAACTTAACACTACCCGACTACTGACCATTGTGTTGTGGCGAGGATTTATCCAGAAAGAGTTACTCACCTGACATTCTCTTTAACTATCGGAATTACAAGCTACTGAACACTGTGAACATTTGATCTCGTAATTATTTTCCTACCTGGACTAATTGATGTGACATAAACAGATCCAATTAACAGTAACAAAGTAAGTGTTCCCCAAAATAGGAGGATTAATCAGCCTTGGAGGAATTGGGGCTTATTTTGCCAAAACCCAAACACTGGATTTGTTACGTGTATCATGGAGATATGTTCCAGATGTTGTTAAAACAACTATTAGGTAAGCGTGACTGAATGTGGCCACAGGTTTGTCAGAGCAGAGAGAAAGAGAGTGAATAATTCTTCTATTGTATAATCATTGTACTCACTTTTGTTCCTTTTGTTTGCTAATACTGTTATTTTCAGGATAGATTAATTAGGAACTCTGTTCTTTACAGTAGTCAAATTCTATATCATAGCGCAAATCTTTGGGGTTATTAACTTCATTCTTGTGGGATCTTGTCTCCAAAGAGGTGATTGCACTTATGGGTTTATATTTTGTTAATTTCTGTAACCTATGATTTTTTTCTATTGCTATTGATATTGGATGTTGTGAAGTATTTTTTTATGATAATAAACTTAACAAAACTTAATTACCCGTGTTGGTCAGCTTAGCCCAATATCCATACCTCATTTACTATAGTTTTCACGTTTGTGCGTCTGATTGTCATCACTTATCTGTGTGTGTGTGTATGTGAGTGGTCAATAGTGTATATTTTAATATATATACAGAAAGGAGAGTTGTCTGATAAACAAATTTCAGTCGTAAAGATAGGCTGGACTAGAGTATCTTCTCAATCCAGGGACAGATTCTTTCACCATTCACTTGTGAAATCTATTTCTTTACCTTATCTCTCACTGAGTTACCACCTTGTTCAGTTCTATTCAGACGGGACCAGAATCTATCTTAAATACCTATCAAAATCTACGACATAGGGCAACAACAAATTGATTCCGCTTTGCTCGGTCGGCGGCCATCCTTCGTACAGTGCCCCAACTCTGGTTCATTCTTTGCATCTCAGCCTCCACAGTCCTCCGCCAAGTTGTTTTTGGTCGGCCTCTCTTTCGTTTTCCTTATGAAGCATGGAGCCACTACTACATACAGCTGGTTCCCTTGCAGGAAGCCTCCATCGAAGCATTCACGTGCTCTTGTAGTGGTGGCTTATGTAGCCATTTGTTTTACATGAGGTTGCCAGCCACACGTACAACCACATATTAGTCACCTCGTACGACATGACTAAGGCATTAGTAATCTTGTTCTTTCTGTCTCCTCAGAGACCCATGGGAATTACACTGGGCTCTAAAAAGCTGACTATGTCATTGTTACATCTCCCTTTGCACACCGCGACACGTTCATTAGTTTGGAACGTCGCAGTGATCAAATGGAGTAACCTCTTGAACGGAGCGCTACTATATTAAAATGACATCACATGAAATAATTACGCAGACGCGCATGCAGAGCAGACTTTAGTTAACTTCTGCTAAGGGACTTTCGCCAGTGTTCTCAAGAGTGTCAAGACGTATATGTGTGAGCTCTTGCTCCTATGCCTAGTGTCTGCTGCTGTATGTACATCCACAGAAAATGTTTGATATAAGGAATGCCAGAGATTAATGTGTGAACTGACAGAGAAGTATTATGACATTCTTTGATTGATATTTGACACCAGTATTCAAAATGATCGTACCGCGAACATAGGACCTGATGATGGCATATTGCCCACACTTCATGTAGAAGATGGCCCATTGCAGTTGGCCTGTTTTGCAGTGATTATTACTCGACATTATATATCTATTGATGGAGCCTGTCGTATGTAAACTGTGAATAATTCGTGTGAAATAGTAACAGCTTTATCTGGACTCATTGGACCAGTTATTGTTGCCGCTGTTCGTGAAACATTGACCTTGGCCTATCATAATGTAAGAACTATGTATCAAGACGGAAAATTGGAAGAAGTAATTAAAGAAATGGATAATTATAAGTTGGACTTATTGGGTGTCAGCGAGTGTAGATGGACGGGGAAGGGCATAAAATATATTTCAGAAGAAAAAAAGCAAATTATATACTCTGGTAGTAATGATAATCGTCACACAGAGGGAGTAGCCATCCTAATGACACAGAAAGCAGCAGCATCGCTTATCAGCTGGGTACCTATCAATGAGAGGCTAATATTAGCTAGATTTCAGACACGATTTTTCAAGCTCTCAATTGTACAATGTTATGCACCAACTAACGACGCTCTTGATACCACAAAAGATGACTTCTATGAAGCACTTCTAAGTACCATCAACACAATACCCAAGCATGACATAATAGCAGTCATGGGTGATTTTAACGCCAAAGTAGGTGACAACAACGATGGAGTACAAAGATATCTCGGTACTCATGGCATAGGCTGTATGAATCAAAATGGCGAAAGACTTCTAGAACTTTGTGAAATATCAAACCTCGTTGTGGCAGACACCATCTTTCCACATAAGAATATCCACAAGATAACATGGAATTCACCTGATGGCAGAACTAAGAACCAGATAGATCACTTCTGCATAAGCGCTAAATTTCGCTCATCAGTTCAAGACGTCAGAGCATACAGAGGTGCAGAGATCGGAAGCGATCATAACCTCTGCATAGCTAAAATGAGAATTAAACTGAAGAAGTTATACCAACCGAATAAAAATAGAAGAATAGATGTACACAGACTGCAATCAAATGATATAAAGAAGGAATATAATGTCAAAATGAACAACTATTTCGATGCTTTAGGCAAAATTGACAACGATATCACCACCAAGACAATCGATACTAAATGGGAACAACTGAGAACAGCAATGACAGAAGCAGCTGTAGCGACCACCGGATACCTAGTACATAAAAAGAAAAAATGGATGAGAGAAGATACTTGGGATAAAATACAAGAAAGGAAAACAGCAAAACTTAAACTACTAGCGGCAAGTACACATAATGCAGTTGAATCTTGCAAACTAACTTATAACTTGTTAAATAAAGAAGTGAAGACAAAAACTCGAAGAGATAAAAGACATTTCATCAATGAACTGGCCGTAGAAGCTGAAAATGCTGCAAGAACTGGTAATAGTAGGTGCCTTTATCAAATTACAAAACAACTATGTCACCAGCCTACTGCTATGGAAACACCTGTTAAAGGTAAATTAGGGAATTCAATACCAACAGAAAAAGAACAAATGAAGAGATGGGCTGAGCACTTCATGGAGGTGCTAAACAGACCACCACCAACAGTAACACCTGATTTTAATAATGAAACATCCACAACCACTTTGCCAATAACTTGCGATGAATTCACGCTGGACGAGATCAAACAAGCCGTTAAAAGATTAAAAAATTTTAAAGCTGCTGGAGTTGACGAAATTTCAGGGGAAATGATTAAAGCAGTTAATGACAACAACCTCTTGAGAATTTTAGATATTATAAATGAAGTATGGAGAGAAGAACAACCACCACAACAATGGAAAGACAGTATTATTGTAAAGTTACCGAAGAAAGGTGATCTATCAGACTGTAATAACTGGCGTGGTATATCTCTATTATCAGTACCTGGAAAATTATTATGTTGCATGATGTTAGAAAGACTTAAATTGCATGCTGACGAAAAGATCAGAGAAGAACAAGCGGGTTTCAGGCCGAAACGATCATGTATTGATCAAATATTCACACTAAGAACAATTATAGAAGAATCAGTGGAAAGGCAATCGCCACTTATTATCACCTTCGTCGATTTTCAAAAAGCCTTTGATAGTCTACACCGCCCATCATTGTGGAAGATACTTACAATCTATGGTTTTCCAACAAAATATGTGAATATAATCAAAGCGCTATATGACAATGCAAGATGTTGTGTTAGAACAAATAAAGGGAATACAGAATGGTTTACAGTAGAAACAGGGGTGAAACAAGGCTGTATTATGTCACCACTACTTTTTGGAATAGCTATTGATTGGGTTATGAGAAACTATACCCACAATGAACAATTGGGTATAAAATGGACAAATGGAAAATTCCTGGGGGACCTGGATTTCGCAGATGATGTAGCATTCTTAAGTTCAACACCAAGACAATCCCAAGAAGCAATAAATAATTTGTGTCATCTCTCGGTTAAAATTGGTCTCCAAATAAATGCCTCTAAAACTAAAGCTATGAACTTTTCTAACGAGACCTTTGATATCATCTTGAACGGGGAAAAACTACAGAAAGTTGAAAGTTTCAATTATTTAGGCAGTAAAATGACTCAGGATGGTGACACAACAAGAGAAATCCATACTAGAATTGCTTTGGCAGCTAGCGCCTTCAATAGATTATCTAACATTTGGAAATTACGATCATTGAATATACATACCAAGCTTCGTCTGTTTAATTCAAATGTTATCTCAGTGTTAACATACGGCTGTGAGAGTTGGAAAATAACAAAATCATTGGAGAACAAGCTGAATACATTCGAGAACAAATGTCTTAGAAAACTCATGAACATCAGTTGGAAAGAATTCAAGACTAATCGACAAATAAGAGAAGACTCTAGGCAGAAATATGTCTCCGACTATATAAGGAAAAGACGATGGTCATATATCGGTCATGTCCTACGAATGCAAAACAACAGAATACCACTACAGGCGCTCACTTGGGTTCCTGAGGGTAAGCGGAAAAAAGGAAGACCAAAAGAAACACTCAGAAGAACAATAATAAGAGGAGGAAGAACGTTGGGCCTAAATAATGTGCAAGAGCTAAGAGGAGTGGCGTCACAACGAACAACCTGGAGAGCACTGGTTTCTGCCTTATGCGCCGTGTTTGGCGCTTAAAGAATTTATTATTATTATTATTATCATACCATATTATACGATACAAGGTCACAAAAGAACATGCAACAGTCAGATTACTAGGGCTGGTATTGATTTACAAAATCTTAATCAATTAATCAAATTTTTTAATCGAAGATTAATTTCGAACAATTTGATAAATTAGAATCAATCATAAATAACATTTTTTTTAAAAATCATTCATCATCATGTGACGTATTCTTTCCAGAACGTTGTCTCCATTACAGCTGCTCTGAACGCATCACGATTCTGGGCAAGTCGACCTGCATCAGCCAAAGACAAGTTCAGACTCTCTGTGATGTCCTGGGTCCACCGTCGTCTAGGTCGACCCCTTCCCCTTTTTCCAGGGACCATGCCTTCCATCACTGTTTTTTCCAGACTATTATGTCTTTTTATATGACCGAAAAATTTCAGCTTCCTTATTGCGATGGTATTTAGGAGCCAATGTTCCTGTACATTTAGTGAGTGCAGTACTTCTCTGTTGGTCTTTTTTTCTGTCCAGGGTATTCTCAACATCCTTCTGTAGCATTTCATTTCGAATGATGTAAATCATTAAAGACTTTATTTATTTGACTTGTTATAAGGCAACATCATCTGGAACATATAATGAAAATACTGAAAAGTTACAACCAAACAATTTATTGTTGACCATACTTACCAAATTCTTTATCACAAACCTCTAACATTGCAAATGCTCTCGTTTTTAAGCAAAAACACATAACCATTGATAAAAGTGGAATAATCAATTAAAATTTCTTTTATCAATTAAACGATTAAAATATTGTTACAGATCCCAGCCCTAGATAATGCACAAATCTAAGATTGACCACCCACATAATATTCTGTCATTTACAGGAGGCATGTTGTTTACTCACTGCATTCGTTTCTCCAGCACAGCATCTGAATCTTTTAGAGACTTCTTGATGTCCTCCAGTTTTTTGGACTCTGCCTGTTGCCTGCTGGTATAAATCTCCAGTTCAGACTCTGCCACTTGAAGCTAACAAGAGTAGGAGCAGACACAACAAACATTAATGCAGTGATTATGAGATTTATTATCAGTCATGTAATCTATCGTCTTCAAGTATCATTTCTCTCCACAACTTTCTACCTCCAGTAATTTAACAGCCTCCTTCAGTCATAACCGACTATGGGAATGATGCACGCTTGAGGTGATGACCTTCACCTCGCGTTCCTTTCTCTTCTGCCTGTAAGAGCTTCTTTTTGCCCAATCATGTCTCCATTACTGTATATCAATCCTATTGTCAACTTCTTTCCATGCTATGACGTCAAATCGTTCAGTATCTTCTCTCAATTTTCAAGACATTAAAACAGATTCAGCTCTAGAACTAACAACGTTAGACAAGAAAGTTACCTTAGATTTTCTGGAATTTAGTTCCCCTTGCTGCTCTAACAGCTTGGCCTCTTTCACATCTTTTTCAGCTTGCAGTTCCTGAAAATATGAACATTTTGTTCAAAGTTAATGTGCCAACCCTAGCTTCTCTTTTCTCAACATGTGAAATATCCCAACCGAGTCCAGCTTGAGCAACGTTTCATCCCCCGAATGGAGTGTCTCAAACCAGGTGATCTTAACACCCTACACATCTTTGTCTGAGGTGAACCTTTCCACTTATATTCCATTTGTTCACCAACATCCTCCCCCCCAAAAGAATTACTTTACTTATTTTTTATTTCTTATGTTTTGTTTATTTATTTATTTTAACTCATTCCATCCTCTTCTATCTCCTGTACTCATTATTATTACATTTGCGTAGTTTCTAGTTCAGTTTATTTCTTAGCATCTAATGTTTACATCACTAAGTGGCAGCTATTTCATTATCTCGTGGCGCTCTCTCCCTTCGGCAGGCGTGCTAGGTCTTAGCCGCCTTTATGGAAAGTACTCAGCCTTTATATTTATTTAGATTCTTATGTGTCCCACTGAGCCTTCACTTTCTTTCCTTTCCCTGACGAAGGCTTTGCGGTCGCAATGTTGGCTATTTTCTTTGTCTTTTGTCCTCGTAATCACCCTTTTTCAATTTTTTTCCATACCCATCCCTCGAAATATCCCAAGCAACTCTTATTACATTTCAATCAATTTATAAAATACTATCTACAACTATTTCATCATTATTATCTCTTTTTTCCCCCACGCCTTGTGCAGCATGGAGCAACAACTAGAGGTGGCCCCCCCTTGCAGGCAGTCTCAACCAAATCACAAGCTTCTGCAACAATGGTTTCTGTAGACATTTGCTTTACATGCACAACTTCATTTTAGTCGCCTTGTATTACATATCTGAGCGAACAATTGTCCTATGCTTTGCCTTCTCATAGACCTCAGGTATCTACACCAGGCTCTCTATTTAAAGCAGTGTTTCCCAAACTTTTTTTGGGTCACTGCCCCCTTGCTTCTCAAAGAACCTCCACAGCGCCCCCTATATTTCCCATCTGTCATATCTCGCCCACGCCTCATTGATGCTGTCCCTCAAACCCACATTTTTGTCGCTAACACTGCTATGCAATATTTGAAAAGGATAAAACTTAATTACCAAAGCTTCTTGTACTCCCTGGTACGCGTACCCCAGGTTATGAACCTCTGATATAGGGTGTATGAGAAACTGGGACGAGCGATGTTAGTGTGGAGCAGTGGGTTAGAGTTTGTTCTTCTTCTTCCTCGTTCGTCCTGAAAAGGACGTTGGTTGCGTTATGTATGTTTACAGCGGAGCTGCGATAGTTGAAACTTTCGGCCGACACATCCGACTTCAGCACAGCATTTTTTGGGACCGGGTTTGCCTTCCCTCTTCGATCCCTACTCTCTCAGCCAGACTGCAGTGATGCAGCCTGTTTGCAGGACCACCACTTGGAGGTGGAGTAGGGTCTTGGTCAGCTCTGGTTCGCTGACCCTGACGCAAGCAGTCAAGCTATGAGTCGCTGACTGCATTCAACTCGTTTGCTGCCTTTTCGGTCCAAGAGTTTGTTCAGGCTACGTTCTCCTTTTCAAGCACTCACGTCAGGGCCCTGTATAATCAAACTGCTTTTACTTGTATTGTTTTATTAAGTAATATTGTTGAATTTAGCTTGACAAGTCCTCAACCACTCTTATACTGCTGAACGCCCCCCTGTCGTCAGATTTTCCCATATCGGTTCCTCAGGTCTTCCAAACGCCCTCAGGGGGGCAGTACCACCGACTTTGGGAATCACCGATTTAAATGATTAATTTCAGTGATATGGCCATCTTGTTTCGCTCAGTTTTCTAAATCATCCTCTCCAAAGATTTAACACACAATATCTCAATATACAGTAAACAAACTCTACAGCGAGCACACTCACAGGTTTAATTTAGTGTTTCAACATAAAGTGATTAAATTCAAAGATTGAACACAATGGTCTAATGTACAATACACAAATTCACAGACTGAACGCAATGTTCTAATGTGCAATACACTAATTCACAGATATTAAAGCTCAGCATCTCAATAAATAGTAAATGAATACAATAATTTAAACACATATTGACTCAGCATACACCATCATTTGGAGGCTGAGATGCAAAGCATGAACCAGAGTTGGGGCCACCGACTGAGCAAAACGAGGACAGTTTGTTGCTGCCCTACAAGATGCCCACTGACTGCCTTGTCAGTCAGGAGCTAAGGATCCAAGAAGAAGAATACACCATCATTATTTTCTTTTGTGCTCCTTTCAGAACATGGAGCTACCACTGTAGTATGAGAAATTTGCAGAAAGCCTGCACCAAGCAGACGCATGCTCTTGCAGTGGTGGTTTCTGCGGCAATGTGTTTTTACATGATGAGCGAGCAGTAGACCTCTTCTTTCTTTGTCTCCCCCAAAAAACCCCAGGAACTAGAGGGGGCACACAGTATACATACAGGGAATAAACCCAAAGATTTAAACACAACTTATTCTTTCATTGTGTTTTTATGTACAGTAAATCGAACAAGAAACTCGTCACAGTACACTCAGTATACATACAGTGAATAAACCCAAAGATTTCAACTAATAACATATTCTTACACAGTGTTTTTATGTACAGTAAAACTAACAAACCTCAGAAGAGACCCCAATGCCATTAAATAAAATTTTAAAAAAAAAACAGCTATGCTATGGACCCCTGAAGGAAAGCGAAACAAAGGCCGACCAAAAACGTGGCGGAGAACTGTGGAGGCTGAGATGCAAAGAATGAACCATAGCTGGGACACTGCACAAAGGTTGGTTGCAAAGACCAAGCAAAGTGGAAGCAGTTTGTTGCTGCCCTACAAGACGCCACTAGGTGTGATGGCCACTGACTGCTTTGACAGTCAGTGGCTAAGGATCAAACAAGAAGAAACCTAACAAAAAGCCCATCACAGTACATCTGTTTCTCACCTTAGTTTCATCCCTCAGACTGTCCATTACAGTTTTCTCATTCTCCTCCTCTTTCATCTTTGCCTTCTCTAAATTGTCGAGTTTCTTTTTCAAATCAAGGCAGGCCTTCTCAGCTTGCTCTGGAACAAATTTTAGTTCCTCAATCTGTAGGAACAAAGCAAGAAAATTAGCACACAACTATTCAACCCCTCCTGTAAAGACAAAACATAAAAACTTAGCACAGAAGCTGCTGTTCATCTACTTGTAAGGATAATTCATAAAAGCTCAGCACCTCACATGCATTAGTTCCTCTACCAGTAGCGATAAAGTAAGAAAAGAATAGCAAGAATCTCTTTATCATCCTGTAAATAAAAGCATAAATATGTTTAAGAACAAATGTTGTTTATCTATCTATCTGTAAGGATAATTCATTAAAACGCAGCACTCCACAAGCTTTACTTTCTCTATCTGTAAGGATAAAGTATGAAAATTGGCACACAATTTTCATTTCATTCTGCAAAGACATAGCATAAAAAGTCAGCACTGAAGCTGTTATTTGTCTATCTGTATAGATATTTCACAACTCAGCATCCCACAAGTTTTAGCTTATATTTATTTTTTTAAAACAACAAAAAAAAAAAAAAAAAAAAAAAAAAAGGAAAGGTTATGCATTTCACAAACCTACCATGTTTTAAATTTAATCATAAATGTTTAAAAAGTGGAGCAGAAATGATTGGCACATTTTAGTTAAAGACCTTGTGACAAAGGTGTTGATCATTGATTCACAGCTATTAGCAAACAAAGTTTAAATGACACACTAACCTTGCTGGTCTCTGATTCCAGAAGTTTCTCAAGTTTTTTAAGCTTGGCCTTGTTGAGTTTTATATCCTCCTGACACTTGGCATCCTGACTCTCCATGTCAGAGAATTTCTCCTTGCTGTCTTCACAAGCCTTCAGCAACTTTTCATACTCCCTATATGGACAAAGGTAAAGGTAGTTTACATAGCAAATACTGCTGTAGTGGATCAAAGTGTTAGAGATTTCAACTATACTGGGTCTCTGCTATTATGAGGTGGAGTGACCAGTTCTTTTCCTCTCTGCCGTTGCCATCCCTAACTCAAGAGAGCTAGGTACACATTTTCAGTTGTGTGAACTGTAGCGTGATGCTACAGGTTTCAAGCCTGATAACTTTGCCCAGAGAAGCAAGCCAGATGAGAACTGGACAGACTGTAAGCAATTCAGATGAGAAATGGACAAACTGCCAGCAAGTCAGATGAGAACTTGACAAACTACCAGCAAGTCATCATCAGCCTTGGCAGGGAGTGCAGAGCTTGAGGTAATCGGAAAGCAGAAGAATTAATCACGCTGGGCATGATAATTCCATTGTGTACACTGATGGGTCTGTACTCTGTGGTGAGAAATCAGGATAGGGCTTCTCAGCTAGAGTAAAAGGCAGGATCATCGCTGAAGGAAGTGGACTTTACATGACAACAACCTCCAGCATGAGAATAGAGATGAGGCAGCTACTGCACCCCTGAGATGGCTGCCTGAAACTCCATCAACCAGGGCAGTTATTGTGTCAGACTCAGTGCGTGCTTCGGAAGGTCCAAAGTGGATGGCTCCGGCATGAATGGAAAATATCCATAGAAGCCTCGAATCTTCAGGAAATAATGTGGATCTACTGTCCCGGCAATGAGAGAGCTGACAGACTAGCTTCGAAAGCAGCCATAGTGGGGACACTGGATATTGATAAGGGAGAAATACTCCAGACAATGCCTGCTAGAGAAAGACACTGCAATTGATGAATCAACATGGCTTAGATTGTTGGACTTTGGCATCAAACATAAGACCAGCAGAGGTGGACATGAGAGGATGCATCTGTCATGTATACAACCAGTGTGTTAAGGGAACAGTTAGCAGTCATACTCTTCGACATTTGCAAAGGGAGACTGTGTACCTATGGGTTTGTCCAGAGTGCAATGAAATCTATTCTGATCAACAATAACAAAGGTGTTGCACTAACACCATACATTTCCCCTTATTACTGCTTTATTTAACATGAAAAATGCTTACTGATTGTGTTCTGCGACTACAATGTAATAAGAAGTCATTTTCAAATCAAATTCTATCAGTGAGTACTCCCAAAACCCTATAACACCATGCTGTTTTATGCATTCTGTGTACTTACTTCTTCACTTTATTGTATTCCTCTGTTTTCTTGATTCTGTTGTCTTTGATACCGCTGAGTTTTTCATTGAACGACTGAAGAGCTTCCTTGACTTTGTTGTACTCTGCTTGGGCTTTGGCTTCATTATCTGTACATTCCAAGCTGTACCCCATTTGACGGAAGGAAAGAAATTGTCAGTTTTAAACACAGCATAAGAGAAACAGCCTCATCATTATAAATTACAAGTCTATATCCTTTTATCTGAACACCCGAAAACCAAAATATTCTGAAAATCGAAAGCTTCTTTGGGATACTTTTCTATCACAATTTGACTGATTTCTGACTATTTTGGGCGACTTTAAGCTATTTTGAACACATTTTGGGTGACTTTGGACTATTTTCAAACACATTTTGGGCTACTTTTTCACAATTTGACCAATTTCTATTTCGGACGACTTTAGGCTATTTTGAACACATTTTGAGCTACTTTGCTATCACAATTTGACCAATTTCTGACTATTTTGGACAACTTTAGGCTATTTTGAACACATTTTGGGTGACTTTGGACTATTTTCAAACACATTTAGGGCTACTTTTCAAACAAACTTTAGGCTACTTTTCAAACACAATTTGGGAGACATCTTCTTCTTCGTTCACCTTCAGACTTCTACATTAATGACTCTAATCAAGGCAGTAGTCAGCTCAAGGTTCCTGACATCTCGTTCGCCTTCAGACTTCTACATTAATGACTCTAATCAAGGCAGTAGTCAGCTCAAGGTTCCTGACATCTTGTTCGCCTTCAGACTTCTACATTAATGACTCTAATCAAGGCAGTAGTCAGCTCAAGGTTCCTGATATCTCGTTCGCCTTCAGACTTCTACATTAATGACTCTAATCAAGGCAGTAGTCAGCTCAAGGTTCCTGACATCTCGTTCGCCTTCAGACTTCTACATTAATGACTAACAAAGGCAGTAGTCAGCTCAAGGTTACTGACATCTCGTTCGCTTTCAGACTTCTACATTAATGACTCTAATCAAGGCAGTAGTCAGCTCAAGGTTCCTGATATCTTGTTCACCTTCAGACTTCTACATTAATGACTCTAATCAAGGCAGTAGTCAGCTCAAGGTTCCTGACATCTCGTTCGCCTTCAGACTTCTACATTAATGACTCTAATCAAGGCAGTAGTCAGCTCAAGGTTCCTGACATCTCGTTTGCCTTCAGACTTCTACATTAATGACTCTAATCAAGGCAGTAGTCAGCTCAAGGTTCCTGATATCTCGTTCGCCTTCAGACCTCTACATTAATGACTCTAATCAAGGCAGTAGTCAGCTCAAGGTTCCTGACATCTCGTTCGCCTTCAGACTTCTACATTAATGACTCTAATCAAGGCAGTAGTCAGCTCAAGGTTCCTGACATCTCGTTCGCTTTCAGACTTCTACATTAATGACTCTAATCAAGGCAGTAGTCAGCTCAAGGTTCCTGATATCTTGTTCGCCTTCAGACTTCTACATTAATGACTCTAATCAAGGCAGTAGTCAGCTCAAGGTTCCTGACATCTCGTTCGCCTTCAGACTTCTACATTAATGACTCTAATCAAGGCAGTAGTCAGCTCAGTGTTCCTGGCATCTCCAAACAATCTGGTTTCTGAAACCTGAGGATTGCAGATAAAAAGAAATTGTCTTTGAATCTCTGAACATTGAGACATTTCTGTGGTATTTCATTGAGACATTTCTGTGGTGTTTCACTGAGACATTTCTGTGGTATTTCATTGAGACATTACTGTGGTATTTCATTGAGACATTTCTGTGGTATTTCACTGAGACATTTCTGTGGTATTTCACTGAGACATTTCTGTGGTATTTCACTGAGACATTTCTGTGGTATTTCACTGAGACATTTCTGTGGTATTTCATTGAGACATTTCTGTGGTATTTCATTGAGACTTTTCTGTGGTAAGTATAGACTACCCTAAAAGTCTGAACCAGTTTTTCACTGAGACATTTCTGTGGTAAGTATAGACTACCCTAAAAGTCTGAACCAGCTTTTCATTGAGACATTTCTGTGGTAAGTATAGACTACCCTAAAAGTCTGAACCAGCTTTTCATTGAGACATTTCTGTGGTAAGTATAGACTACCCTAAAAGTCTGAACCAGCTTTTCATTTAGACATTTCTGTGCTAAGTATCTTCTTCTTCTTCGATCCTTAACCACCGACCGTCAAAGCAGTCAGTGGCCATCACGCCTAGTGGCGTCTTGTAGGGCAACAACAAATTGATTCCACTTTGCACGGTCGGTGGCCATCCTTCGTACAGTGCCCCAACTCTGGTTCATTCTTTGCATCTCAGCCTCAACAGTCCTCCGCCAAGTTGTTTTTGGTCGGCCTCTCTTTCGCTTTCCTTCAGGGGTCCAAAGCATAGCTGTTCTTGTGATGGCATCGGGGTCTCTTCTGAGGACATGACCAACCCAGCTCCAGCGTCTGCCAGCTATGATGGTGTGCATGTCCTCTTGCTTGCTACGAGTAAGCAGATCTTGGTTGGTGATGGTATTCGGCCAAAAAATGCGGTGAATTTTTCTTAGGCATGTTGTGTGAAAAGAGGACAATTTTGACATTTCCTTCTCTGTGACGTGGTAAGTATAGACAACCCTAAAAGTCTGAACCAGCTTTCATTTATAAATTTCTGTGGTAAGTATCATCATAACTCTCCACTCTCAAAGGAGCATAGGCCTTCAACAAACACATGCCAAGTCCTCCTGTCACGTGCCATCATCTCAAGTTCTTTCCACGTTCTCCTCATCATTTTCACCTGTGTTTCCAGCTCTCTTCTCCATGTGCTTCTTGGTCTACCTCTGCCTCTCTTGCCCTGGGGGTTCCAGAACAAGGACTGCCTTGTAATGCTATCAACAGGTTTCCTCAGTGTGTGTCCTATCCATCGCCATCGTTTTCTTCTCATCTCTTGTTCCACTGGCACTTGTCTAGTTCTTGTCATCAGTTCCACGTTGGTAACCTTGTCATACCATTTTAATCCCTCTATTCTACGCAAGCACCCATTTATGAAAGTCTGTAGCTTTTTTGTGGTAAGTATAGACTACCCTAAAAGTCTGAACCAGCTTTCATTTATAAATTTCTGTGGTAAGTATAGACTACCCTAAAAGTCTGAACCAGCTTTCATTTATAAATTTCTGTGGTAAGTATAGACTACCCTAAAAGTCTGAACCAGCTTTCATTTATAAATTTCTGTGGTAAGTATAGACTACCCCAAAAGTCTGAACCAGCTTTCATTTATAAATTTCTGTGGTAAGTATAGACTACCCTAAAAGACACATAAATCTAAAGGTCCTGAGATACAACATTATTTATAATTATAATCTTAATTAACAATAATACCTCCCTTAAAGTTGTATGGCATACACCCTATACCATGGTAAGGTAAAGAAAGGTAAAGGATCCCGTTACACGCCCATTGAGGCATATTGGGAATATGGTGTTAGGCCCATATATAGGCACACTAGGGGTGACGTGGTCAACATCATGCCGGCCGCCTTAACCTTCCCAGAGTTGCTCTGGTACCCAGTTGGGACTGGGTCGACCCAGGAGCCGTTTGCGGCGTAAAAAAATCCTACCTCATCTGGGGATCGAACCATAGACCACTGAGCTAGGAAGCCAGTGCACTAACCACTATGCTACCACGACTCCCTATACCATGGTGGTCACAAGTAAAGACTTGCAGTCTTCATGCAAGTTTGATGTGAACAAAACAGAAATAAAAATACAGAGGTGAGAAAAGCTTTCCATGCATTGGGAAGTAAATGGAAATCAAAGGGGATAAATAAAAGTTCTTATTCTTCTTTTTCTTCATACACGCTCAGACGCCTACTTGAATGTTTTCAAAGAAAGCAGTATTCAGTTTGAGGCTATTTGAATCTCTGTAGAGCTTTTCCATGAATGGTACTGGTGTCGGCCATATGCATTTTCTTTGTTCCGCATATGTTGGGCAACTTTGAAGCAGATGTTCAGCAGTCATTTTATCAGTGCCACAGTTACACTGATCGGTAGTTCCTGATCTTGCCAACATGGCGACTTAACTTTTGACGGTAGCAATTTTCTACACGTTTTTTTTTAAAAACCAGTCAGAGAGACCACACTGCTGCCTTGCAGGTAGGCTGGGGACAGTCAAAGGCTAAGGAAGTCAACCCGACATAAATGCCCGTTGAAATTGGATGCACTGGGCCACAGGCCTAAAGAAACAGTGCAACATACGCCACTTGATGATGATGTCATTAAATACAAGTTCAACATAAAAATATGAATTCTAAAATATCAGTGCTATGAAAAATGAAGGACAACAAAACCGATAACAAAGGAGTTACTGATATTTATACTTGGGATACTCCATAAATTATATTCTCTACTGGGAATCGAACCAGATACCTTTAGAATTCGAGGCAGACGCCATACCTCTTAGCTACTCCGTGCTCTAATCCTTTCATAGGTGTATGGGAAAATCAGCCCCCATATACCGACCTCTACTCCTTTAAAGGTTAAAGTTCACAGTTACGAACCCCAGGCAGCTGAAAGACTAAGAAAGTGTTTTAGTGTAATGAATAATAATAATGTTTGATAAAACAGGAGCTGTAGTGGTGTGTTAATAATACACACCTGGATCTTGTGTAGTGACTAGTACCATTCAGTAGTGCTTATGAGTGGTGTGCCCAAAGTGTGCTATACTGTAACTGTATTGTTACATCAGTGGTTATGCATGGAGACATATTTAGAGTCATCCTTATATGACCAGCGAAAAGCTCAGCAGCCCCAGTTAACTCTTAGTATACGAGCGGCCTTCTAGAGAGGCCGATGATCTATCCCCGTCAATAGCGAAAATTTATAGCTGAATGCATGTTTCAAACCACTGATCAATTTAGTTACGTGCATGATGTAGGGGTTTCATTTCTTCACATTTTGATATATAACACTTATGTTATCTTTATAAATAAATTATTTATTGCAAAATCTGTAATGGTAGTCATGAAAGGCAGCTCGTATACTAAGAGTTAAAACAACCACATCAGTGGTTCTTAACCTGTGCGCGATGCACCTCAAAAGGGGATACAGGGGAGGTGTGAGATGCTTCCTAGAAAATTTACAATTACATTCTCACTGCATAAACTTTTAAAGTTCAGAATCAAATTATATCATTTTCTTTGAACGCATGTTTGTATGAAACAAAACCTAGACAAGCACCAGCTTTCAATGACCTATCCATACGAGGAAATGGCTAGGAATAAAATACCCGTATTAACGTCGTAATTATATGTTTAATTAGCTCATTCATTAATTTGGGCGGAAAATCAGTTAATTTTTTCTTGGTAGAACGTTAAGTTTAGTCTTAGATGTAACGGAAACAATGTGAAGAATCCCTGAGTTACATCATCAACATCCCCTTTTAACTACCCAAGGAGCATAGGCCTTTAACAAACTTATGCCAGGTGTTACATACTACAGAAAATCTAACGTACAAATGAAATATGGTATTGGAGACAGTTGCACAAATGAACAAGACACTAAAAGCACAGGACATTTTTGGTTCACCCAGTGTCATCCAGTCACAAACAGTAAACAAAGATGAGAAACAGAGAAAGGCTATGAGAAAATGACAAAGAACATGGCAAACACATGAGGGGGGAAATGTGCATATTAAAAAACATTTAACTGGGAAAATATTTTACACTCAATAGTGAAGCTGTTTTAAGATTTAAAATTGCATGACAGATGAAAATCATTTATGAAGAAACCTGGCCAAAGCATAAATGCACCACAAACACACTAGAGACACGCAGTCTGATCATGTCAGGCCTGTAAACATTTTGTTTTGTTTCTTTCTTGAAGGTAGACAATATCACATACATTTTATTTTCTACCGATCCACCACAAATAGATTAATCACCATCAATACTGTTCAATGCTACTAGAAGCATAGGCCTTCACAAATCTGTAGCATGACCTCCTGACCTGTGCCATCCATTCAAGGTCGTTGACTCTCTTCTATATTCCTGTGATTTCTGTCTCCAGTTCTCTTCTCCATTGGTTTTCCAGTCTCCCTCTACCTCTTTTACCCTGGGGATCCCAAAAACAAGGACTGCCTAAAAATGCAATAGCTTCCCTCAATGTGTGTCATATCTATTGCAGCATCATCTTCTCATCTCCTGTTCCGCTGGCACTTGTCTGTATATTGTATCACATATTTATGCTGTGCTGCATAACTGTTCATTAATCTCTCACCTTCCCCAAATCAAAATTTTAAAAAATTAATAAACAAACTCTAAAGCTGCCATTTTGTTCAATACGTGATTCATCTGATTTCATTTACTCACATATACTTCTGGTAAAGTTTGTTCTTCAGTTTCATTAAAGTGTTCTCCAAGTTCAGAAATTCAACAGCTTCATTCATTGGTCCCTCCAGGTTTTCCATCTCCTTCTCCACGGCCTTGACCCTGTTGAGCTAAGTAGACCAGAAGCAACCCGTTATATCAAAGGAGAAAATGTTACATCACAGGAAGCAATCTCACTGAGCATTCTATCATCAAGACAGCACTTTGTCACATCAGACCCATTCACTACTGATCTGCTTGTCACTTAGCTGAACATGATGCTCAGTGTACATTACTACTGCTCACTCAAGCATGTCATACAAGGCAACTAAGACAAGGCTGTGCATGTGGCTGGCCACCTCATCACGACAAACTAATAGCTACAGAAACCACTGCTGTAAGAGCATATGAATGCTTGGTGCAGGCTTCCTGCAATGGGGACCGGCTGGAGTGGTGGCTCCGTGCTCCATAGGAAGCAAAAAAGGAAATCTTCTTCTTCTTCGTTCGTCCTGAAAAGGACAGTGGTTGCGTTGTGTCTGTTTACGCCTAAGCTGTGATATCTGCACCTTTCGGTCGACACATCCGACTTCTGCACGGCATTTTTAGGACCGGGTTTGCCTTCCCATTGCGATCCACACTCGCTCAGCCAGCCTGCACAGCTGCAGACTGTTTCCAGGACCACCACGTGGAGGTGGAGTGCGGTCTTGACCAGCTCTGGTTCGCTGGTCCTGACGCAGGCAGTCAAGCTATGAGTCGCTGACTGCGGTCTCTATTGCTGCGTCTTGAGGTCCCAAAAAAGGAAATGATGATGCTGATCTCAAAGACACACCTGGATCTTGTGACGTGACTAGTCACAATACAGTAGTGCTTATGAGTGATGTGCCCAAAGTGTGCTATACTGTAAATGTATTGTTACAGCAGTGGTTATGCATGGAGACATATTTGGAGTCATCCTTATATGACCAGCGAAAAGCTCAGCAGCCCCAGTTAAACAACATCAATGGTTCTTGTCAGGAAAACACAAGTTTTAGGGATCAATTATCAAATGCAGCACCAAAAAAAAAAAAAAACAGAAAGAAAATGTTAAATGCATTCTACTGCACAGAATAAAAGTGGGTGGCCAGTTATTATTAAACAGTAATTCCTCATATCATTTACAATTAATGATAACTGGTCATTCAATTTTATTTTATGCAAAATAATACACATAGAACATTTATTTTTTTGGGTGTATTTGGCAACAATAATAAACGTGGATCCCTAACATTTTTCCTCTAAATATTTTAATAACTTTAAGTCATAAATGAATATTTTTACCTCCACTGAGTGAAATATTGAAATTCATCTTTCAATAAAATATACAGTGTGTACTCAAGTATAAGTCTACCCCTAGACTTTAGGACTTAAAAACTGTCCAGAATTAAAGACCAGATTATAAGTTAAATAAGTTTTTCGTTGATTCCAAATTCCTGCATTGCATTGTAATTTCTTTGGCTTTCTGCAAATTTTTTTCACTTTCAGCTGAACCCTTTCTCGTTTAAAACGCTTGAAATCGCCCCATTAATATGTAACATGCATGTGAGAATAAATGAATTCAGTATAAAAGATGAGAGAAAGGAAGGGCAGAATGTCAGTTGGGCCTGCATGCCCAATCTTCAACCCTTTGAAAATAAAGTTGGTTCATTCGCCCAGAAAGTCCAATTACTGTTGTCGGTCGTTGCTAAGTAGCAATGAAATCTCGGTATTCAGAGACCTAAGTTATAAATAGATTTCAGGTACATTAAAATGCTTCAGTTTTTCTGAATTTTTTGTTAGAGGCGATCGATATTTTGTGATTTTTTTTAAAGCTAAGGCTTTCCGGATGGCCGAATACTTGCTTTGGGATCCGAGAAGTGACTTGTTATCAGAATACTAAGTAGCAACGAGATCGTGTAATCTAGCGAGACCTGAGTTATAAATAGATTTCAGGTAGGCCTGCATTAGAATATTTATGTTTTTCAGAATATTTTTTTTAGACACGATCGATATTATCATTATTTGTGATTTTTTTTAAAGCCAAGTCTTTCCAGGAAGGGTCCACTGGGATGTGTTTGAGAAGTGACTTGTTATTTGATCAAGATGCTAACAGTGCAGCCGAATCGTATGAGGATATTGAATAAGGGCTTGATTTATTCTCTGACGAAATAGAAGCTAGTGAAAGAAGTAATAGCATTGCTGATAGATGAAATGGAGTAGGCTGGTTAACAAGGTGTACTCCAGTTGAAATTGGAGTCCAAATGTGTATTTCTTAAGATATTTTGATACAAACATTTAATGAAGCAGCAAGTTTATATCTGAAGGATACCAGTGTGCGGCGTGGGGGGAGGGGGGTGTTACTTTAAAAAGTGTAAACACTTAATGTAAAGCTCACAAGAAAGTTGGCCAGTGCTATAGCTGTGTTTATAACAAGAAAGACTTGCTGACCTGGATATTTGAACCACCAATCATTCAGCGCCCGCCCTTTCAAATATGAGACAATCTATATTTACAGTTTCACTATGTCCCTTACTTCAATGCAGTGTTTCCCACCTTATTTAACATTGTGTTAGCTATATAAAATCGGCTGAGCCAATGCTGGTCAAAATTTGAAATATGAAAATGAACCAAGAAAGGGAGCTTGACACGTTTTGGCTCTCTATGATGAGTAGAACAGAGATTTTGAGCTTCAAAGATTTGAAATGCGACTATTAAATAAAGTTCGGGACCGAAGACGCAGCAAAAGAGATGAATGCAGTCAGCGACTCATAGCTTGACTGCTTGCGTCGGGGTCAGCGAAGCAGAGCTAACGAAGACCCTACTACACCTCCAAGTGGTGGTCCTGGAAACAGGCTGCATCACTGCAGTCTGGCCGAGAGAGTAGGGATCGAAGAGGGAAGGCAAACCCGATCCCAAAATACGCCATGCAGAAGCCGGGTTGTGTCAAGCCAAAATGTGCAAATTTTGCAGCTTCGCTGTAAACGGCGACACAACGCAACCAACGTCCTATTCAGGATGAACGAGGAAGAAGAAATAAAGCTCACGTGAAGTTAAATAAAAATATTTCAAACATCCTATTCAGTGTCAACTTTCATGAGATTTATCCTCATCGCTATGATCGTCCAAATAATGAACTATGTAATGTTTTCTCAAACACTATGCAGCGTAAAATGATAAAAACACATTATACTACCTTCTCAGAACGCAGTTCATTGAGAGCATCCACACGCTTACTCAGGATCTCAATGGGCTGTTTAAATCTGTTGGAGCCAATGATGTCTTCCAGAAACTCCAGCATGCCCTCCTCGTGTTCTGTAAGAGCTTTTGGTTTCATCATGGCTATTTGTTCTACTTCTCCCTGACAAACAGAAAAATGGCATTTATCTAACGCATCCTGAAGGGTTTTTATTGAAATAGTTTTAGAAAATTTACAAATCAAATATAGAAGTAGAAATACTACCAACAGATCTCTCTGTCAGTTCCCTATTGATTATCAAAACACTCCCCAAAATTCTTAATTAAAGAAAAAGAAACAACATCTGAGTTCTCTCTCTTTTTTAAAAAGATGGTTACCGGTTCATGTATGGCTTTTGGTTACCATACATGGATTCTATGTATGAGTTGAACTGCTCCTAATCACTGGTCTGTGTTTGGGCATAATTTTTACTTAAAGGCAGTAGACGGAAGGCAAAGGGAAACCATCATCATTTTGTCACATGTATTGTCATAAATAACAAAGAGCCAGGGATCCAGACCCCCAGAGTCCACTGGGAGGACAACATTAGACAATCTTTGAAGGACCGAGGACTAGAATGGAACCAGGCCAGGAGGAAGACAGCCGATAGGATAGTCTGGCGCTCTCTCTTCCAACCCTCTACACCTCACGGTAGAAGGGGAACGACTAAGTAAGTAAGTATTGTCATAAATCAAAGTGAAATATATTGCGACAACAGGAAAGACTGAAAGGAAAAAAAGAGGTAAAGGACTACAATGAGATAAGATACTTGAGTTTGACATTGTGGCATGGAAAGAAGTGAGCAGACAGAACTGATAAATCACAATAGGGACAGGAGGTTGTGAACAGACATGATCACCTACACCAGAAGGCACAATACCTGAAGAAGAAAAAAGGCAGTGGTTATTAGTTTAACTCTCTATCAGTAATATATGTGTCTTTTAAATATAAAATTATCACACAATTTAAACCTAAATATTTGAAGTGTAGACATGTATGTCATTACATTGATGAACCTCATTATGGCTTCCTCATAACTCTCATGCCTCTTGAGTTAACTAATGCTGGATACCCTTGATATAGACCAGGGGTCCCTAAAGTTGGCGATATTGACATCCAAGGGTCAATATCTACATCCAAGGGTCAATATCTACATCCAAGGGTCAATATCTACATCCAAGGGTCAATATCTACATCCAAGGGTCAATATCTACATCCAAGGGGTCAATAAACCCCAGGGGATTGGATTAAACTTTTCAGGTTGAAAGTTGACAATTATATAAGAAATAAAAATACCTCCTGTAACTCAACTTTACATTTGGAAATGTCATGTCATAACCCTCCACTCCCAAAGGAGCATAGGCCTTCAACAAACACATGCCAAGTCCTCCTGTCACGTGCCATCATCTCAAGTTCTTTCCATGTTCTCCTCATCATTTTCACCTCTGTTTCCAACTCTCTTCTCCATGTACTTCTTGGTCTTCCTCTGCCTCTCTTGCCCTGGGGGTTCCAGAACAAGGACTGCCTTGTAATGCTATCAACAGGTTTCCTCAGTGTGTGTCCTATCCATCGCCATCGTTTTCTTCTCATTTCTTGTTCCACTGGCATTTGTCTAGTTCTTGTCATTAGTTCCACGTTGGTAACCTTGTTAAACCATTTTAATCCCTCTATTCTACGCAAGCACCCATTTATGAAAGTCTGTAGCTTTTTGGTTGTTGTCTTTGTTGTTCTCCATGTCTCTGAGCCATACAATAGGACTGACTTCACATTTGAGTTGAAGATTCTTATTTTCGTGTTGGATCCTATTTCTCTTGATCTCCATATATTTCCCAATGCAATGAAAGCTCCTCTTGCCTTTTGTATTCTTATTTTGATATCGCTGTCTGTCCCTCCAACTTTGTCTATATTACTGCCAAGATATGTGTATGATTCTACATCTTGTATTGGTGTTTCTTCAAGTTCAACCCTGTTATCATTACCTGCATTTATTCGCATTATTTTTGTCTTTTCCCTGTGTATTTTCAGACCCAATTGCTGTGACCTCTCATCGAGTGTTTTCAATTTGTCCTGCATCTGATTACGGTTATGGGACAGAAGAGCCAAGTCATCAGCAAAATCCAGATCATCCAACTGCTTAGTCAGAGTCCACTGGATTCCATTTCTGTTGTGTGTTGTCGATGATCTCCTAACCCAATCTATTGCCAGCAAGAAAAGAAATGGAGACAAGAGGCATCCCTGTCGCACTCCTGTTCTTATCCCAAACGGTTCTGTAAGCTGTCCTTCGTGAAGAACTCTGCATGTCATGTCTTCATATGTTTTCTTTATTAAATTAATGATCTTCATGGGAACTCCATAATGCCTCATCAATTTCCAAAGTGATTCTCTGTCTACACTGTCAAATGCCTTTTCGTAGTCCACAAATCCGATGTATAGTGATGAATTCCATTCCAGACTTTGTTCAACTATTATTCTCAAAGTGGCTATCTGGTCTGTACATGATCTGTTTTGTCGAAAACCTGCTTGTTCATCTCTCAGTTTCTTGTCTATGGACTCTTTTAATCTCTCAAGGATAATCCTGTTTAATACTTTTCCTGGCACTGATAGTAACATTATTCCTCTATAATTTGTGCACTCTTGTAAATTTCCCTTCTTAGGCAACTTAACCAGATATCCTTCCTTCCATTCTGCTGGTATCTCTTCCTTTTCCCAGACTTTACCAAGTAATTTATATAACATCTCTGTAGCCGTGTCGATATCTGCTTTGATGGCCTCTGCTGGAATGCCATCAGGTCCAGACGCTTTTCCATCTCTTAGAAGCTTTATGGCTTTCTTTATTTCTTCCTTCGTTGGTCTTTCACCGTTAATTTGTAGCTCTTCTTCTGCTGGCTGGATGTCCGGCGGGTTTTGTGGAGCTGGTCTATTGAGAAGGTCCCCAAAATATTCTGTCCACCTCTTCATTTGCTCTTGTATATTGCTGAGCAGTTTCCCATTCTTGTCTTTTATGAGGCAACTTGTTTGCTTGTATTTCCCTGTTAGCTTCTTTGTGCTGCTATACAGTTCTCTCATATTTCCTTTGGCTGCAGCATCTTCTGCCTCTCTTGCCAACTCCTCAATATACTTCCTCTTGTCTCTTTTGATACTTCTTTTTTACTTCTTTGTTTGCTTCTGTGTACACTTCTTGAGCCTTGGCTTTGGAACTTCTGGTTTTGCTTGTGTTTAACTCTGCTTTCTTGTTTTTTCTGTCTTTTATCTTATTGATGGTTTCTGTTGTTATCCATGCTTTTTGTTGTCTTTCCCTTTTCCCCAGTATTTCTTCACATGTCTCCTTCCATACAGTTTTGACCTGCTGCCAATAGTCTTCTGTATTCTCTACATCTTCCAGCTGTTGGAGCACTTGGAATTTGTTGGATACTGTGACCGCAAATTTGTCTCTTGTTTCTTGATTTCTTAGCTGTCCTACATTAAACTGTTGTCTATAATTTTGCATTGTTGCATATCTCTTGAGTTTCATTTTTACTTTGGCTATCAGAAGATGGTGATCTGATGCCACATCTGCTCCTCTATATACCTTTACATCCTGCAATGATGATCTAAACTTCTTGTTTATGCATATATGATCAATCTGATTTTCTGTTCTATGGTCTGGTGATATCCATGTTGCCTTGTGTATTCTCTTATGTGGAAACATGCTTCCTCCTATAGCCAGTTGATTTGAAGCACAGAAGTTTGCGAATAGTTCTCCATTTTCATTCATTACTCCTAGCCCATGTTTTCCCATGACTTCTTCAAATCCGGTGTTGACTGTACCTATCTTTGCATTCATGTCACCCATCAAAATTGTGATGTCTCTTCTTTTTACTTTATCCATAATTTCCTGTAGTTTAGTATAAAATGCTTCTTTCACAGACTCTTCTTTGTCATTAGTTGGTGCATAACATTGGATGACATTTACATGAATTTTCTTTTTAGCTGTTTTGAAAGTAGCTGTTATTATTCTGGGTCCAACAGCTTCCCATTCAATGAGTGCTTTCTGTGCTTCTTTAGATAACATAAGAGCTACCCCTTCACTGTGGTGTGAACTTTCGTCTTCATGTCCTGAGGACAGCACCAATTCACCTGTGATGAGTTTCTTCCTGTCTACCCCCTTCCACTTTGTTTCACACATTCCCAGAACCTCGATTTTGTATTCCCTCATTTCTGCTGCTACTTGCGCCACTTTCCCTTGTTCGTTTAATGTCCGAACATTCCAGGTGCCAAATCTGGAAGTTCTCCTAGAAGAAAGAAGGTTAGTCAGCAACACAGACTCCTTTCGGCTTTCTCTGTGTTGCATCATACGCCTCCCCACGAGAGGACCTTCCCCTGTCTTGGATGGCTGTGTTTTATTTTCTTTATTTGACTTGTCCATATTTGTTGAAGTTTTTTGTGGTTTAAATTTTTTACAGGATGGGGTAACCGGCCCCATGCCCAACCCTCCTTAGTCGCTTTCTACAACATGCTTGGCAGGGGACAGTGTTACTATTCTTTGCTCCCCTTTCGGGCCCCGGTAACACACGGGTGACATTTGGAAATACTGCTACAAAATACCCCAAGCTTTGCACAGCAGTTGAGCCATTTCTACTTACATATCCAAGTTCGTACATGGTTGAAGCTGGCTGTAGCCATATGCAGTTTATCAAAGCAAAGGAAATGAATGAACCTGGAAGAGTGTGGTTAGTCATGACTAAAACTCATCAATCTCCATACAAAAAATAATGCTCATCAGCCACAACGTTGAAGTTTTTTTTTTTGGGGGGGGGGGGAGCTATAGCGCATTTTAAGTCCAAATGAATATACAAGAGCAAATGAAGAGGTGGACAGAATATTTTGGGGACCTTCTCAATAGACCAGCTCCACAAAACCCGCCGGACATCCAGCCAGCAGAAGAAGAGCTACAAATTAACGGTGAAAGACCAACGAAAGAAGAAATAAAGAAAGCCATAAAGCTTCTAAGAGATGGAAAAGCATCTGGACCTGATGGCATTCCAGCAGAGGCCATCAAAGCAGATATCGACACGGCTACAGAGATGTTATATAAATTACTTGGTCCCCATCGAGGCCAACTCCTTGACGTGGAGATGGGGCTCAAGTACAGCCATCAGCGGCTGAAAAACCAAGACTGGCCAGGCCCTCCTACACTCGAGCAAGACCACAGTCTGCCCTAGCAAGTCAAGGTGCTGAAGACGGAGGCAACCAGCCAAGAGCACACCACAGCAATCAGGATGCCATGCACATGCGCTATGGGAAGTATGCCTATATCTGCAAAACGTTATGGCACTCGCCCTGTGGCGGACACCCAGGCAGGCGCAGTGCCGGGCCCTCTGCCTCGGAAGGGCCCAACCCCTACTACTGGGGGTTCTTCTCAATTGCCCCGTGGAGCCAGGAGGCATGAGAATAGAGCTACTGGCCAAGCAAAGAAAAGACCATTTAAAATAATGCACTGGAATGCTGAAGGCGTCAATAGTAAAAAAGACGGCTATAGCAAAAAATTAGAGCTCGAAAACATCTTGAATGAAGAGCAAGTAAATGTATGTTGCTTGCAAGAAACCCACCTCAACAAAGACAAAGCCTTCAAAATCAGAGGCTACCAGTGCTACCGATCTGACCGAATAGACAGGCGAAAGGGTGGAATACTGACACTCGTGAGGAATAACATCAGTGCATGTCAGCTTGAAACATATATGGAGGGGGCGGAATACCAGATGCTTCATCTCAGGACAGAAAGTTCAGAATTCCACCTGCTCAACTACTACTGTCCGAGCGACCGCCCACTGGCACTAGATACAATCCCAGCAAAAGAAAGACTGATTGTATGCGGAGACTTCAACAGCCACTCACAGAGCTGGGGCTATGATCACATGGACAGGAGAGGTGAGGAGCTTGAAAACTGGCAGGATGACAATGGGCTTATCCTGATTAACCAGCCAATCGACCCACCAACCTTCTACTCGAGGTCATGGCACACCACCTCTACACCAGACCTGGCATTCCACTCACCCAGCTTGGAGTGGAACACCACACGCATTGTAGGGAAACAACTTGGAGGCAGCGACCACCGGCCAGTCTTCCTAATTGTGGAAAATGAACTTGTCAAGGAGAGCAGCACTCTCCCTAGGTGGAACTACAAGAAGGCAGACTGGACAATGTACCAGCATCGTACTAGTATACTGGCTAGAGATTTGACTGTAGACAAAGACATCAATAAGCTAGTCGATGAATTCAGCAGATGCATATTACAGGCTGCTCGTGAAACAATACCTAGAGGGGCTCGTAAGCACTACAAACCATATTGGAATAGTGAACTAGAGCAGCTGCACAACGACGTGGAAACATCTCGAAAGCAGGCAGAGACCAGTCCATGCCAAGAACACCACAATAACTACCAGCAAGCTAAGGCCAAATTTCAAAGGGCCAAGTTGCAGGCCAGGCGAAGAAGCTGGAAGGAGAAAACAGAGTCCTTGAACTTCGAAAGAGATACGAGGAAACTGTGGAAGCTGGTAAAGCAACTTAACGATGAAGGTACAGGGAGAAACTCAAGGATTGCTCTGTACAAAGATGGAAACATCCTCATGGGAAAACAGGCAGCTGATCACTTTGCAGACTCCTTTGCTAAAGACAACAACATCGAAGTTAGCCCAGAGAAGCAACAGGAGACTCGTGAGAAACAACAACACGCAGGACGAGATGGAACCATACCTGAAGTTATGGAGGCACCAATCACATTCAGAGAACTGGAGCTTGCAATATCCAAATTGAAAATGAGAAAGTCGCCAGGAGTTGATGGAGTGTCCAATGAAATGATTAAGAACTTGGGAACCGCAGCAAAAACAAAGCTGCTGCAGATCTTCAATATCTGTTGGAACTCAGGCAGAGTTCCACAGACCTGGAGGGAAGCAATCATGATACCACTCCTAAAACCAGGAAAAGACAGTTCCACTGCCTCCAGCTACAGACCAATCAGCCTTACAAGCTGCCTCTGCAAAACAATGGAACGTATCATCAACCTCAGGCTACAGTGGTACCTTGAAAGTGAAAACCTTCTTGTACCACAGCAGGCGGGCTTTAGGCAGTGTTATTCCACCGAAGATCAGGCAACTTACCTTTCCCAAGAGATTGAGGATGCGTTCCAAGATAAGAAACTGGTACTAGCAGCATGGATAGATCTAAGGAAAGCATTTGACAAGGTTTGGAAAGAAGGGCTTCTGAAGAAACTGAGAAATTGTAGAGTGAATGGTAAGATGTACAAATGGGTGAAAGCATACTTGCATAACAGAAGAGCCCGAGTACAACTAGATGGCCTCAAGAGTAAGAAAATTCTACTGCGTCATGGCGTCCCTCAGGGAGGGGTTCTGTCCCCCACACTTTTCCTAGTCTACATCAACGACCTGGTTGCTGAACTACCACATGGAATGAAAGTGGCAATGTACGCTGATGACCTGGTAATATGGTGCACAGATGAGCATGCAACAGTGGCCACCAAACTGCTACAAAGAGCTATAGATGCCTTAACCTCATGGGCAAATAGATGGTGTGTCAGCATCAACACAGACAAGTGCAGCACTACGCTCTTCACCCTCTCTCCCAAACAAAAAGCTGGTGTCATCAAGATAAACGAAGAGCTCCTGAGAGAAGATAAACAACCCACCTATCTCGGAGTTACATTCGATGATAGGCTGACATGGAAGCAGCACATCAACAAGGCAGCAACAAAGGCCAGGAGGAAGCTAGCCATCCTGAGAAAACTAAGTGGAACCACATGGGGAGCCAGCGGAAAATACTTAGTAAAGTTTACCAGCAGGGCATACGACCACACCTGGAATATGGGTCAGCTGCGTGGTGTCCAGCATCAAACACCACATTACAAGAGCTAGATAAGGTGCAAAACCAGGCGCTTAGGGTCATCACGGGGGCAATGAAATCAACGCCTATAGTGGAGATGGAGAAAATGGGGAGGATACAAGCACTGAGAGAACGCAGAGACACGAAAGTGCTAACACAGGCAGAAAAGTTCCTCTGTATGCCGAGCCATCCAATGAAGGACAGATTCCAAAACCTAGCAATGGGGCGACTGAAAAGAAGCAGCTTTATCCACCAGGCCAAACGATTTCGTAGACAAACCTCAGACCTGCCTGAAGTTAACAGCCCCCTAAAGTCTGTGCCAGAACAAACCCCTGGAGAGAGGAGCATGGACTACCAGTACACATCCACACAAAAGTGAAAGGAATATTCGACAGGGATGAACAGAACAGCGTGCAACGTAGGACAGTCACTCTCAGTTTCCTGGATGATGAATACCCACAGGACCTCTGGGTCCGAGTATACACGGATGGGTCAGCACAGAATGCAGTAAAGAATGGAGGAGCAGGAGTGTACATAGAATACCCAAACAACACTAGGGATACGGTCAGAGTACCAACGGGGAAATTCTGTAACAACTATGATGCAGAAGTCCAGGCAATCAAGGTGGCAACTGAGAAACTACTGAACACCAATCTCGGTCCACAGCCTGTAGTATTCCTGACAGATGCAAGATCAGCACTCCAAGCACTTCAGTCCAGAAAATTGCCAGGTATACAAGCCCTACTTTCTGAACTGTGCAACCAGCGCAGGGTCGCCATGCAGTGGATACCGTCTCATTGTGGAATACCAGGAAACGAGAGAGCAGACGGACTGGCTAAAGAAGGTGCTGCAGACGAGCAACCGGATGTACCAGTTACGTACCATCAGAAGAAAAAGATGATCAAATCTATCAGAAAGCCACCAACATCAACGCAGGATGACTACCAAGCTATGAACAGATCAGAACAAATAGTCATTCTGCGCCTCAGAACAGGACACAACCGCCTCCGCAGCCACATGTATACAAAATTCAAGATTGGCAATTCAGCCATGTGTACATGTGGACAGGCACCCCAGACTGCGGAGCACGTACTTCAAGATTGCCCCGAATATGATATATTGAGGCAAACCCACTGGCCCAGAGAAACAACACTGGAAGCAAAACTATATGGACCTCTGTATGAACTACAAAAGACAGTGAAGTTTATACAAGAAACAACATTGCAGATATAGACAATATATTTCAAGCGACGAAAA